>JASDQU011312942.1:4850-16816 GCA_032191745.1 Picea mariana
GGGGGGGGACTGGTCTAGGTGGATATTGGTGGCCACCCACCTATTTCAATTGCCTCCTCTGGACAATTTTTAGTTCAATATGTTCTTTTGTAATTCTTTGTAATTGTGGGTTCTACACTTTTGAGGTTGTATGAATCCCTACATAGCTTCCAAGTGGATATTGGTGGTCACCCACCTAATCCAACATGCTTATTTTTGAATTTTTCATTTTAGTACATCTTTATGTACTTCTAGGGCCGTTTTGGGGCCCTAAACAGTTTTTTTTTGGCTTGCCACAGTCAAACTATAGACAAAGTTTGAGTTTGACAACATAATATGTATTTCTCGAAAATACCTTTCCAATGGGATTTCACACACCTAAAACGAAGGTCGTATGAAAAAGTTACAACCTCGAGAATTTGAGGTACCAACTTACCCATCGAGGCCCACATAAATTTTGTCGTCTCACTCCCAGGGTTAGGCTTTTTGGATGTATAGGGTTTGGGCATTCATGAGTAATGTTAAAAATGCCTACAGAGCCTCATTGTAATAATTCTTCTCAGACGGATGTTCATAGCATCCACATCTCTTCTCATAGATAGCTACCACCATTTGAGAAAGTTGTTTTTAGCTCTATAGTTTTACAGTTTCAACCTATTTTATTTATTCAATAGAAGTTATTGTTCACTGGATATCTATTGTTGTTCTTTGTATCTCTGTGTTATTGTATTCAAGTTTTTATTCATTTCGTTCTGCTCATAAATCTAGATCACACAATATCCCCACAATGATGTAGACCAATCACTAACATGACCCTATCAATCATCCTCATCATATAAAGAAAACTATCTCTTTGATGAATACCAAGATCCCACCACCAAATWGGAAKTCCACCACTCCYMATTCCTGTTAAAATATTTGTGAACCGATCCAACATAGTATGGATYTCCTCTTGTGCACTCTACACACTGATCACATGGTTCAAATGAAAAACCTCTATCATGTCCACAATGCCCCCTGTCTCATCCAACTGGCTCCAGTGATCCTCTCCTGTCCTATTATATACCATGAGGGAATCAAATAAAAACTATAGATGCCTCTTCCAMTTCCTGCAATACTAAAAAGTGACTAAGCATGCATCAACCCCAAGGGAATGACCAATAACTCATAATGAAGTCAGTAAGTATACCTGTGAGTATCATGCTCCCTGTCCCTCATTTGATGATATCCTAGATGAAGATTGATMTTTGAAGRATATGATACTCTCTGAAGCTCACCCATCCCTTCACCAATCTTGGGTAAAAAAAACTCAACGGTATGCTCAAGGTCTCTATCAGTAGGTATGCCTAGAGGAAATGCTCCAAAATGCAATTGTACACCATCGTGTGCCAGTGTATACCCTTGTATATTGTTGCATACCATTGTATCCTCCTTTAACATCTGGTATCCTATATGCAATATTGTATCCAACACTCTACTGATGTCAATTGAACTTGTATCCCATAGTGTGTCCATATCTATCATATACATATCCACCTAATCCATGGATGCATATACTTCCTTGGTGGCTAGTCCACAAGGAATGTACTTAGTTATCTCCTCTATAGCTAATCCTTGAGCCTTTAATGGGCTCTCCAAAAGAAACGACTCATGATCTTCACCATGCAAAACATGAGCATAATCAAAACCCTTTATGTCACGACTCTCCTCAAGTATTTTCAACTATGAATACTCCTCATAGGGGATCATCACAAGGGGCTCCTCCCTCAAACCATGAGTTCCACTCATGCCCTCATGTGTCACAACTACCAAAGATGATTGAGTTCTTGCTATAAGTGATGAAGATAATTCCAAACTCAACTGGTAACAAATCTTCTCAACCTCCATTTCCTTGTCTTCAACGAACTTGAGAGAAACATCCCTATCCATGAACAACTGCAAGTAATCTAATTTCATTTTCTCTAGTACTTCTTTGATTATTTTCAATTGTGCACTAGTGACTTCACTTTCAACTCCTTTTTTTCTCTCCTCTATTTGGGTTTTCCAAATAAGAGCTTTAATGAATCTATGAGAACCATCTGCCCTCGTCAACACTTGTACAATTTTCTCCTCTGTGATAAATAATTGATCCTCCAAATCACATAATTTTAAGGGACTTTGCTCAATTTCATCCAAGTGGTATGGCTTTTTACACAATCGATTTTTTAATTTTCTTTCATCTATAAGAATACTATACCCAACAACAACTGACTCACTAGATAATACCATGCAATCTTCACTTACCATACATTTACCTATCAAATCATGGGACTGATGTGCCCTATCACTACCATACAAAATATTTGATTTGTTTTCACCTCCAAAATCAGCCTCCTTTGTCATCCTTCATGCATGGCTCCTAAGAATATGGATCCATATCCCAAGACAATTTTTCAAGTACCCAACATTTGTCAAATTTAGGTACAATCATGCCTGCATCCTCATAAGTATTATATTTAGGATAAGGTGCTAAATAATCATCATACTTAGGTTCTAGGACACCCTCATCATCATAATCATCACTACTAAGGTACGATGTTGAATCCTCAACATTGGATGATTGAGACACTTCACCATATGTTCCATCCCATTATGGGGCTCATAGGACAACATTAAAGGTGTACTAGATGTTTGTGTGCCCTCATCCTCATTAGGCACATCCTCCACATGACTAGATGTATGCAAATCCACATGTGATTCTGCCAAACCCCCATCATGAGGTGAGTTTTTGGCTTCATCAACCTTTCTATATTTGGATTTTTTTCCTTCTCAACTAATAAGCATGGCTCCTTCCACATAGGGTGCTCTAACAACCTTGTCAAATTCTTCTGATATCCCTTCATGGCTTGCACAAGTTATATTGTGACTTCCTCCTTGGTCTTCATCCTCCTTTATTCCTACTACCACTAATGAAATTTTAGAAATTTAAGTTCCAGTCACTTGATTAATGCAATCTGAAATGTGCTTGCTCGGAATTCCCCTTAGGCTGGTAGAAAAACTAGCTTTGATACCATTGTAATATACCCACTAGATTTTTTTTGGTTTTTCCTTAGTTTTTCTATATATACATTTCGTTAAACAATTTGTTGTGTAGTGTTTTCTAGGTGTTTATTGATGGAATGGTTCTCACAAACAGTTTGCAGTCCTTGGAAATATATTTAACACACAATATAGGACAACAATTAACTATGAAAAACAAGAACTAACCCACAACAAAAGAAAGAGCCAATCTGATATTTATTATCCTCTAAATCAGAATTGATACAATGAAAATATAACACACAAGATTGCCTTGAAAATATGACCACTTAAATAGTACAACTTGGATGGAAATTAAAGATAGTGTTTGGATATAACAAGAAAAGAATCTCCCACTATGAAACTGCAAAATAGGTCTTTGCTACCTAGAATTTGACCCCCTTGTATATTCAAATTCCCAAGCAATAAATTGACCTCCTCACAACAAATTTCAAACCAACTTGGATACCACTCGCATAACAAAGAAGAGAGGGATCTAGAAAGCACAAAGTCAACCTTGCTAGTCTTAGAATTCACCCAGTTGCATGTACTATGTCTAGGATGAGATAAATCGTCCCAATGGAGAAGATTTGGCCTCTCACACTCTAAACTCGACCCTCGTTTCTCACATAATTCATCCCATCAATGGAAACTCGACCCACTAGGGAAAATACGACTCTCCTCTCATAGAACTCAACTATGTTGCAACGAGACACAATCCAACAATGAAACTCAGCCCTCAAGCTAAGAAAATTGTTGCTTGCAACAACAAAAATGTAGCCACAAGCCAACTCGCCTTCTTCAATCCAAATCAACCTTTGGAAATGAAGAACTCAACCTATGAATGATAAAACTCAGCCACAATGAAACAAAATGAAATATTTGAATGGAATTTCCTCCATGACCAGGTAGGGTGGATAGTTTATCCACCAAACCCAATCTTTCTCTATGGTTTTTCATCCTAAGATCCAAATCCACAAGAGCTCTCTCAATTTTTATTTTAGAAAATAAAAATGCATAATGGCCAAGTGGTGCACCCTGTTGCTCTTATAACTCTTCATTCACCCTTCCTTGACCCATTTTACCTTTTTATGACCCTTTTAACTTAAAATATTAAACTGACATTTCTAATGTTTCATTGATTATTAGTCACAATGTCACTTTATAACCCTTTTTCTCTTTTTCCTATTGTCACTATATAAATATAACATTTTAGGCCTAAGTGACATCAAATAACCACCTTGACCCCCTTTTCTTTGATTTCTATAACCTATGGGAGTCTGTAAGGCTACTACATCATACACATGGACTGATCACTTGAAAAGGGACATCAGATGGTGGAAGGGGAGGACTATCGCATCCACAATTAAAAAATAGACTAAGTATGTGAAAATTTAATTATGCAAGTCGCGAAAGTAAGAGGGTCATTCTGTAGAATGTGATATTGTGGTTTTGTGGGACATAAGACATGAGAAAAAGTAAATGGGATAGGATGGGTGTATCACATCCACATTCGAAGAAAATGGTTAAGTATGAAAAAGGAAGAAGGTGCATTTTGGAGGATGTGGATATAGAGGTGAAATTTGAGGACAACATGATTGTGTGTTTGTAGAAATGGGGAAATGCAGTTTTGGGACATGTTGGAATCCCACATCATTACTGCAACATCACTCAAAAAGTGACTAAGTGTTGAAGTTTGGAAGAAAGAAAATGACTAAGTATAGACACACATACTTGTGGGTCTGCGAACCTAGAAATTTGATAGGAGTGTGACCAGCAACCCGCATTTGAAAAGAGAAAAAAATGACTAAGTAAGGAAATTCAAAAAGGGAAGAAAATAAAAGGAAAAATACTAAGGATTGGAGTGTATATAAAAATTTTGATCAACGAATGTGGATCAAGAATACTAACCCATCCTTTCCACTTGGGTCCCCCTACTAGAAAATATCATTGATCTTAGAGTTGAATCGATATCAAAATAAGATATTTTATGTAGCATTTCCATTTCTCCATTAAGATTCCAATTCCTTCCATGTCCTCACATCTTGCTAAGCATTGGTCCCTCTATCACGTCCTCTCTATACCATCTTGTAGGTAGTGCATGTTTTGTTATGTAAAAAGGAGAGGAGTTCCTCACTCATTTTGTAAACTTACTATACTCTCACCCATAGATCCATGCACATATTAACCTTTCTAAGGTTCCCAATTAGCCAAAAAAGGTGGTTTTTGATGATAGGAAAATCCTCTACAATGACCGTCTATACTATAGATCTTCCAAAAGAAATATTTCTAGGAATGTGAATGCAAAATTCTAGATCTAATGGCTCAATGTATTTCCCAGTACAACTCTCTTTCATAACCCCTCTATTTCCATAATCTTCCCTAGAAATTTTTATGTTAGAGACCTTTCGAAGGTGTGGAATTATTTTAGATTCCATCCTCCCAAAGATTTCAAATGAGTTATTCTAGGCCATATCACTAATGGCATACCTTGTTTTCCCTACCTATAAGTAGTGTAGACACCTTTGTTGGATCTAATTTATAATATATTTTTGTATGATGGATAATGACCTCCAATATATTAGAGAGTTTATTCTAGGAAAAACTTAACTAATGTGAAAACACCTCAAATAGATTGTTGAAATGGATACTTGATACTGAGAGGGGGGCGTGAATCAGTGTCACAAAACTTTGGATAATTTTCCACTTTTCACAAATTAACTGAACAACAGATATTTATTTCATTTTATCAATCAATATATATAAGAATAAATACTTTATTTATTTATTTTAACTTGGATGAATACGTAAGATCAATCTTTGAATATCATCTTCAAACAATTATGAGAGACCCAGCTCTATGTTACAAGACTCAGCTTGTAGTTCTCAAATCCAACTGAGAAATGAGGAATCCAACCCTCATAACAAGTCCCAAATTATTGACCTCAGATCCAATTGAGATGTGAGGAATCCAATCCTCATACAAGACCCAGCTTGTAAATAGGCACCAACCTGATAGAATGAACTTTCATTCAATCCATTATATATAAATATATATACTTCAACAAATTCAAATACACTTTCTCATGGATCGACTCATGGATCATTCTCATGTGAGCTGATAACAGACATGGATCGACTCATCATATTGTTCTCATGCTTATGTTGCATTCTTTGTTCACCAACATATAATATTTGATCTCTTATCGATTCTCTATAATGTTCTAGTGTTAACTCTCTATCGAATTGAATCTGTATGAGGCACTTCCTTCAAACCATTTTCATATGATCACAGGCATAGAACCACAGGCTTATCAATTTAAGTGCTACCTCATTTTACCCTTATTTCTCTATTCCATACGATTGCAGGTGGTGAACAGACGCTAGGCTAAATAAGTGCTTGATCACTTGTCAATATCAATGGTCACGTTTTAATCGCATGATGAGATGGACGATTGTTGTTACTTCAGGACTTCTTCCTTCATGACTTTCAACCTATGTAATCTTTCAAATCTTCTGAAGAATATCGTGTCGTATTAGATTGCATGGTCATTATTTATTCTTTCATAGTTGGATGATCCTGGCTTGTCCATAGGTTTTGAACAAATCGACGATTACAAATTAATCAAGAGTTGAGATGAACGACTTTCATTTACTTTGGAGCTTCGAGACTTCATGCATTTGCTAGTAGTGAAACACCCTAAGTAAAACTCTTAGAGTGATGTAACTTGTTGACATGGCACAGGCCAAGTGACTACCACATGTCACTAAGATTCGTCATTTACACGTACCTAAAATACCAATTTCATCTTGACACGTGTCATTATCTGACTATGCCACGTGTCCTTATTGATGTGGTCTGCTAACGTAGATCTTACGATGTGGCACATATTCTTCTCATTGATCTAATGATCAGAATACTATCTGAAATGTATCTCAGATCGACGACTGAGAGTGACTTCAGAACTTCAGCTTTCAGGACTTTGGGTATTTCGATTTCTCTACTTCACAATTCCTCCGAAGTAAGATTCCCCGAAGTGTAACCTCCTCACAAATTTTAATCTGAAATGAATGTTGTTCTTTGATCATGATCTTATATAAGTGGATCGATCTATCTGTGATGTTTCTTTTCCTTGGTTTAAATCCAACAGCTCTTTTCTTTGCTTATCCTATCCTTCCACTTAACCTGATCCAATGGCTATCGGGAATTCAGGTATTCGAGATCTCAGTTCTTTTTCCTTGCTTATCCTATCCTTCCACTCAACTTGATCCATCGGTCGAGAATGGTCTCGAAGTATATCAATGATCAGGGATGATTATGAGGTCCCAACCAACACAATGTTTAAAACTATCATCGAGATCTGCAATGGAAATTTCTCATTGGTAGTGGAACCAATGACAACCGTAGATATATTGACAGATGACCATCGACGGTCAATGTGGATTCCAGAACCATAACTTGTGTGTGGTTTATCCTGTATCCCAAATTTTTCAATTGAAGTTGTGCGATTATGTTGAAATAACATGTTGTTTAATTCTTCTTTCGTTCTCTACAATCTATCCCTGTCGTTGATCTGGCTTGCATATCCAACGGTTACAACTTGATCTGATCATTGACCAATCCTCCAATGGTCCTTAAGCCTATGTTCACTCATATGACCGACATCTGTTACATGAGATGATCAACACCGTCAATTTCTTTATCGGACAGTTGCTGAGGCTTCTCACATTTTCATGTGCATCGATCGAATTCTCAGTATTTCCATCAATCCAGAAGACATTTCTACAATGTGCTCTTCCTTAGGAGCTTTAATATTTGCATATTGTCTAACATTTTCATTATTTTCATACTTTCAATGTGTTTTTCCTTATATGATTTGATCTCTGCATACTGTTTGACATTCTCTGCTAACTGTGCACTTTTCCTTCTTAGCTTTGATATTTGCGTACTGTTTGACATTCTCTACTAACTGTTATATTTTTGACATCAATGACAATTTCATCTATGATAACTCAACAATGACAGTTCATCATAACAACTTATCATCACATCTTAACAACATTGCTATTGACATCAATGACAATATGTCCAACAATATCCCCCTTTGTCATTGAGGGAAACACACTAACTTCATACACAAACTCCCTCTGTGATGATGTGTTTATCTTATGAATTTACTCTCCCCCTTTGACATCAGTGGAAAAGGGTTTCTCCCCTTATGATCAACCTTTGTTTGTCTACAATTTTTTGACCAAAATATGAACTTGGGTAACTCCCCCTACATTCYTGCTCTGTCTGCCATAATTGAATGACTCCCCCTATCAATATGCTCTCTCTGCCTCTGACTACTCTCCCCCTTTGTTTCTGAAATGGTATCTATTCCCGACAAGGTGTCTTCTCCTATTAATTTTAAAAACTCATTTCATAATCCTTTGATTTTGTAGAACCCAATTTAAACCCTTTTTTTTGTATTTTCTTTCTTTGGCTAACAAATTATGATTTCATCAGAATTTGATATTCTCCCATATTCCTTTATAGGTACTTCCTTTTCTTGAGATTGATTTATTTCATATTGAATTTCACATTCTTTATTAGGACCTTCACCCATCATTTTCTTATTATTAATTTCTTCATTTTCAAGTGTAATAACATATTTCTTGCTTTCTCCTTCAGATTTTCTTCTCCATATATTTCTATGAGATATTCTGTTTTTTTGGATCTTCTCTTTCTAATTGTGTTTTTAGAGATTTGTCATCTCCTTTATTCTTCCAAATTTTATTAGGTTTTGTCATTGACTTGAATGACTTATTCAAATATTGAATTTTTGTATTCTTGCAGTTTTGGGATTTGTGCCCAAACCTATCACAGTTGTAACATCTCATTGTATGACAAAATTTTGTTGTGTGCCCAACAAAATTACATCTCCAACATCTAATTGAGTTTTTGGATTTTCTTTTATTTCCTTCCTCTAGTTTCTTTCAATCCATTGATTTATGGCCAAAGCTATGACAAGAAAAGCAATAACCATTGAAGGTGTTTCCATTCTTGATTTTATTTTAGCTTGAAAGATCTTTCATTTGATTGTATTCTTCCTTTTTACTTCTATAGATGTCTTCCTTAACAAAGTTCATGACTTGTAATTTCTTTGTAATTTCACCTTTTTCCTTTTAAGAAGGATGATCCTTTCTCATGTTTGAAAATGGTGTTATGTTTTTTATTGTCTTCTTTATTATTGTATCCAAGACCATTTTTGTCATCAGTTGATCTTTGGCTCTTCCAAATATTATCTAGGATAACTGAGCTATTCTGCAAATTGACAATCTTATTTGTATGTTCATTCATATTTTTGAGATTGATTATTTCTAACTTCAACATGTGACACAACTCTTCATTTTTAGTCGACTAAATCTTCAGGGCTTCTTCCACTTCTTTAGCATGTTCAAGTTGATTTTTTAGATTGGTTACTATTTCTTTTGTCTCATCCAAGACTTCTTTGAATTTAATAGATTTTTCATATGTCTTCAATTCTTCCATATCTTTTATTAGATCAAAAACTTTAGCTTTCGATATTTTGATTTCTTCCTCGTATTCTAGTTGAATCCTTTTGAGATTGATGGATTCTAATTCAAACATTTGGCATGATTCTGCCTTTTTAGTTATTTGTATCTTCTTGGCTTCTTCCTTTTTCTTAGCTTCTTCAATTTGAGTCATTAGATCTGCATTAGTACTTTCATTTATCTTTTTGAAATTGATGATTTCCAATTCCAACATGTAGTAAGAATTTTCTTTCCTTGTTAACTGGATCTTTAGCTCTTCTTCACTTTCTTTAATTTTCTCAAGTTGAGTATTTAGACTGTTAACTAATTCTTCTGATTATTTTAGCACTTATTTTCTTTTACTTTCATGTTTCTTTAATCCTTCCATCTCTTATGTTAGATTAATAACTTCGGTTTTCGATCTTTTGATTTTTTCTTCTTTGTTTTCTAACTGAATCTTTTGCTCGTGTTCTTCATGGTTATATTGATCTAAATGTTAAAGTAGCAACATATCCTTTTGTTGAATTTTATTCAACTCTTCTAGAGTGCACATGGTTGTGTACTCAATATTTTCAAGAGCCTCCATAGGAACTTTCATATGCATATAATTTCTTCGTTCCAAACAAATCTCTCCTATAGAAACTACAACATCAGTTTTAAGATTATGTAATTTTTCTTTAGTGATTACTGAGGTATGCCTCAATTCCTTGATGAGGTTTTATTCCTCACTGTTGACTGAGATTTGCATCAAATCATGTATATCATTCTAATTAGAAATATTTTTCTCTGTATTATGTTCTTCAATCTGATTGCAATTTTCCCCTTTTTTATTTTGTTCCTTATCTTGATAAGAATTCTCTTCTTCTAATTTTTGTTCTTTATTATAATAGGAATCCTCTATATCTGAGTCTTGTTTCTCACTTTGATAGGATTTCTCTTCTTCTTGTGTTTCATTCTGATAACAATTTTCTAGTTGGAGACATAATTGTTTAGCAGATTTGTAGTGCCTCATCTTTTCTTTGACTTGGTATGACAATCCATCCTGGATTTATTTTAAGGCTACTGAATTGTTTCTCCTTTCTCCTTTGTAGTTTTGGTTTTTCTCTTTGAAGTAGTTAAGTTCCAGGTCTTACTTACTACCAAATCCCAAACTCCAGATCCTCTTGACTTCATATATCTTTTCATATTTTCCCTCCATGATGAATAATTTGTTCCATCAAGTAAGGAAGCTTCATTTGTGGAGATAGAAATTTTTCCACCCATTTATTTTGAATCTACCTTCAGTGTTTAAACTGTGATGAAGGAACATTTCTCTCATACCAATTGTTGAAATGGATACTTGACATTGAGAGGGGGGGGAGTGAATCAGTGTCCCAAAACTTTGGACAATTTTCCACTTTTCACAAATTAACTGAACAACAAATATTTATTTCATTTTCTCAATCAATATATATAAAATAATAAATACTTTATTTATTTATTTTAACTTGGATGAATGCATAAGATCAATATTTGAATATCATCTTCAAACAATTATGAGAGACCCAACTCTTTGTTACAACACCCAGCTTGTAGTTCTCAGATCCAACTGAGAAATGAGGAATCCAACCCTCATAACAAGTCCCAGCTTGTTGATCTAAGATCCAACTGAGATGTGAGGAATCCAATCCTCATACAAGACCCAACTTGTAAACAGGCACCAACCTGATAGAATGAACTTTCATTCAATCCATTATATATAAATATATATACTTCGACAAATTCAAATACATTTTCTTCTCACCATTCTTTCTTGCTTATATAGTCTTCCAACTGGTGTGAATTTGAATCATTTCATATTTTGATATTTGAACCATTGTACCTTTTCATTTAAAATGATAATATTAATCTTTAATTAATATCATTTTTCTGTTTATCCTTTATTCATAATGCTCATGAATTAACTCTCTTTTAATCATGATTGTGTGTCGTTTATTTTGTCTTCGTGAGTTGATCACAGACATGGATCGACTCATCATATTTTTCTCATGCTTTTGTTGCATTCTCTGTTCACCAACAAATCATATTTGATCTCTTATTGATTCTCTGTAATGTTCTAGTGTTAACTCTCTGTCAAATTAAATCTATATGAGGTGCTTCCTTCAAACCATTTTCATATGATCATAGGCGTAGAACCAAGGGATTATTAATTTAAGCGCTGCCTCATTTTACCCTTATTTCTCTATTACATATGCCCGCAAGTGGTGACCAGGCGTTAGGCTAAATAAGTGCTTGATCACTTGTCAAGATCAATGGTCACGTTTTAATTGCATTATGATATGGACAACTGTCGTTACTTCAGGACTTCGTCCTTTTTGATTTTCAGCCTCTGTAATCTTTCAAATATTCTGAAG
>JASDQU011312946.1:912-24923 GCA_032191745.1 Picea mariana
TGTGGGTAAAGAGAAAACTCCCTTTGGATCCTTAGGGGTGCCTTTTGTGAGTGAGAACGAATCCCAGTCGCTTTGGGGCTCGGGTCTAGTGATTCTTCTACTTCGCATGCCATTTCTTATGTTTTGGGAGGTCACCATGGCATGAACAGTATTTATCTCACGTGCGATGGATCCAACAAATTCTCAAGGCGGAGAATTAGATCAACCTGGGCTTGTGAGAAAAATTACAAACAGTGCGTGGCCTAATTTCACGAATAAAATGGGTGCAGAGCATATGAAATTTATAACAGATCGGGCAGAAGGAGGAATCATGCCAAGGAACACTGAATTCATGGCAACTGGATGCTTCGAATCGAACTGCAGATTTTCCATAGCACATCCCCGCGTGTAGAGTACAGGCGATAAGGGCTGCAGGGCATACATGATACAAACATTGTGATTTTTCATTCTCTAGCCTTCATAATGGGTTGATAATGGTTATTTCACGTGCCTACATGACTTCTATTAACTACTTGAATCGACCTGGGGCACGTAGAGACTCCCTTTTAACAGGACCCGACTCTCTAGGAACAAAATACCCGTACCATTTACACATGTTTCGACTCTGTCATGCCTTCCCATTTCCAAAGGCCAACCAACCACTTGTTGACTTTGACCCTTTTGTTGTTAAGTACCTGACCTTAAGTACCTTGACATACAAGCCATGACTCGACTAAAAACGACCCTAACTGAAGGAAAAATGGCGGTGCTAACAACTGGATCCAACGAGGATGCTATCCTCCCTACGTGGTAGCAAATAAAAATAGACCAGGTGCCTAGCCATTGGCCTCATTTAGCTTTCAGACATATGACATATGAAAAAACAAGACACAAACTAAACCTATCGATGTCGTTTTTACATAGACTCAACATAAACTCAGGGCCTTCACTTCAAGCTTCAATTTTCTACTGATTTATTGACTCAACACAAAACAAAGCGACTATTTAAAATAACATGTGACTTAAATGGATTTTATTCCATTAGATAATGTTTGAGAAACCTGTCGTTTAAAGGCCCCCAACCAAGGCACTCTCCATTTGGTTCCTTTAGAAAATAAGCATTGCTCCCACAATATGCGCTGAATCTGAATGGACTCGTCCAAAGGTGGTCAAATTTTTCGTGCTTTCCTTTATCTTCATTCTTCACGTCCCATCTCAACACCAGCTCCCCCACTTGAAAATCCTCTTGCTTAGAATTCTTGTCAAATGCTTTCTTCATCCTATCCTGGTGAAGTTGTGATCGATTGAACACCTGTTCCCTCATCTTCTATGTGTGAATCAACTGATTTATCCTCCTCTGCATATCATCTGGCTTGGCTTCCTTCTCTTGCAACAAATTCCTAATAGGCAACCCCAGTGAGGTGGGGAAAACCGCGTCTGCACTGTAAACAATCTAAAAAGGTGAGGTCGAGAGGGAGTTTTTGGTGGTGACCTTGTATGCCCAAAACTCATAAATAAGATTTTTATGCCATGCCTTCTTGTTGTCTTGAAAGAGTCCCTTGATGATCCTGATCAAAATTTTATTTGAATATTCTTCTAACCCATTTCCTTGTGGGTAATGTGCCGTAGAATTCCCTAAGGTTATATTGTAATCCTAAAAAAAATTCTCCATATTCTTGGAATTGAAACCGGTTGCATTATTTGTTATGATCTTGACAGGGCATCCAAACCTTGACAAGATGTTTGTCTCCAGAAATTGGATGATGACTGCATCAGTGGCCTGCTTTGTTGGGACTGCTTCTATCCATTTTGTGAAGTAATCTATGGCCGTGAGTATCCATCTATGCTGTGCCGAGGATGGAATATTTATTTCCCCTATGAAATTCAAACCCCACTGCATGAAATGTGCTTCAACTGAGACTGGCTTTAGTGGCAAGGGATGCAACTTTCTTCTTCTATAAAAAATTTGACACTCATGGCAACTAGAAACTTCTTTGTATACGTCCGTGAAAATTGTAGGCCAATAGTAACCTGATCTTAGAATTTTGTGCATGGTGGTTTTCCAGTAGTGGTATCCTTAGTAGTCTCCTTTGTGAAATTGTTCGATAGCGCATTTCACATCATCTTCCAACAAACAGCTTGGAAATATCACTCCAGGATCTTTCCCATATAGTGAGCTATCCAAGATGTAGAACCTGACGGTTTTGAGCTTTAAAAATATGGCCTTGGTATTACCTGAACCTAGAGGGGATTGCAGATTCCTTAGATGATATTTGTGTACCATGGAGAATCGATGAACTTCTGAGAGACCTGCGTATTCATTTCTTCCCGAGGGCCCTCTCACAGATCAACAATGAAGTTGATTCCCACAACATCGTATTCTGACTGTGCCATCAACTTTTCCAGACCCTGGACCTTAATTAGTTTCATAAGATTGATCTCAAGATTGTATTCTAGCATTGCCGCTATCCACTTGCCTCTTCTCCCTTCAGGGTCAGGTTGAGTCAAGATATCCTTGACTGAGTTGCTGGGCACATAAGTAGTGACGTGGGAGTGTAATATGTACGTCCTAAACTCCTTTAGGGCTTTCACTAAGGCGTATGCTTGTTTTTCCATAATGTCGTACCTTAGTGGAGCATCCCTCAACGTCCTGCTGAAATAGGCTATAAGATTCTCAAAGTTCTGCTCGTCTTTCTAAAACAACACACCGACAATCGTATGCTCCGAGGCGAATGAAAAAAGGATTAAATCTTTCGTGAAGTCTGGACTGGCTAGCATGAGAGCTTTAGTCAATGCCACCTTGATATATTCAAACGATTTCCTGGCTTCTGGATTCCACTTGATCTCATTCCCCTTTCTGAGCATGCAGATTATGTGCTTTATAATTTCTGCCAAGTTCAGGATGAATCTTCTCAAGAAGTTTACCTTTCCAAGGAAGGATTGCACTTCCTTCTGACTGCGTGGAGTGATGATTTTTAGGATTTCTTCAACCCTGCTGGGGTCTATCTTTATGCCCTCTTTCGAGATAATGTGCCCCAACAAATTCCCTTTTTCCATCCCGAAATGTGATTTCTTCAGATTCATTAATATGCCGAATTTCCTGCACTTCTGGAAAACCCTTTTCAGATTCTTGAGGTGTTGTTCATCAGAGTCAGAGTATACTGTGATGTCATCCAAATAGATCACAATAAACTTGTCCTTTTCGTCAACAAATTCTATGTCCATTTTCCTCTGGAAGGTGACTCCAATGTTCGTGAGGCCAAAAGGCATCTTGGCATACATGAACGTCCCCCATGGTGTCGTGAAGGCCATCTTTTCCCTTTCGTCCGGGTGTACCACGATTTGGTTATAACTCGAAAAGCCATTTAGCATGGACATCTTCTAGGACCCCACCACCTTTTGCAGGATATAATACATTTTAGGAAGATGGTAGTGATCCTTGAGGGACACTTTGTTTAAGTTTCAGAAGTCCACATAGAGTCTTATTTCACTGCTTTTCTTTCTTACAGGTACCAGATTGGCTACCCATTTTGAAAACCTTAAAGAAACGATAATATTAGCTTCAAAGAGTTTCTTTACCTCTTTTTCAATCAACAATAGTAGCAGAGGATTTATCCATCTCAACTTATGTTTGAAAGGCGTCTGGTCTTATTTGAGAGGGATAACATGCTGAATTACTTTAGTGTCATACACCTTCAAATTGTCATAGCTCCACGCGAAAACATCGGGGAAATCCTTCATGAGCTTGACATAGTCTTGCTTGACCTCTGGACTGAGTGTTTTTGATAATTTGATTATTTTTGAGTTCTCCTCAGTCCCGATGTTTCAATTTCAACGTCTTCTTCGTTTGCAATGATCTTGGGATTTATATCCACGTCATTTTCGTCAAACATCTTTTCCAGCGGCACTAACCCCTTCAGGATGATGTTATTTTTTAGTTGTACTATGTCCCTTCCCACTATTTGGTTCTGGAAAGGATCATCATTACTACTGATCCAGGTGGATATCAGTGGCCATGCACCTTCTCCAACTGGCTCAAAACAGTTTTCTGGAAATTTTGGTAATTTGCTATTTTTAGCAGTTTTTAACTTTCGGGGCCATTTTGAGGCCCTAAACGATGTTTTTTGAGAAAACGGGGAGAAACATGGATTGTAGATCGATGTTTCTCACCCAAAAGTTGTATTCCTTAGATAGATATTTTCAACAAGCTATCGAGCGCCCCAAACAGAGATCGTATGCAAAAGTTACACCCAAAGGAAGTTGACGTATCAACTACCCCCATCGGGGCCCACAAACCTTTTGGATTTTCATCTTTCGGGGTTAGGGTTTTGGATTTTTATTATGTTAAAAAAATTCCCTTAGAGCCTCATTGGAATAAGTAGATTCTTGCAAATGTGAGTACCCGCCACATTTCTTCTCAGAGATAAGCTATCAACGCCCTAGCTAGTTTATTTCGATTTTGTCTGTAAGCATGTTTCAATCATTTGCTGTTAATGAAATGAAGTCTTATTTCCGCTGCATCTCTGCGTTTATGTGTATTTCTATATTTCATTGTGTTCCTACATAAATCTGGATCAGTGGTATCAGAGCAGGCTGCTCTTGATCATTTTTC
The DNA here is from genome assembly GCA_032191745.1 of Picea mariana. Classification (NCBI taxonomy): domain Eukaryota; kingdom Viridiplantae; phylum Streptophyta; class Pinopsida; order Pinales; family Pinaceae; genus Picea; species Picea mariana. Next base: position 5,504 of record JASDQU011312946.1, read on the forward strand.
AGTGCATGTCCCCGACGAGGTCCGAGTATAACAAGTTGGGTCTTGAGCTTGTCTCTATTGAGGAGAATCAATCTCACACACCCAAGAAACCCTCAATGGAGGAAGAAAATAAAAACGATGGAGTAGATGATCCTATCAGTTTGTTGCTTGAGCAATATCTCACGCGACAGAGGGACGAAATGATGGAGAATTTTTCCCACATCCTTCAACGCCTGCCGATAGCAACAGGCGCATATTCATCAAGTGACCACTTTGGAAGCACCTCGCCTTTCAAGGTACAAGTTAATTTTGATATTCCTGTATTTGAAGGACAGATATATGTAGAAGCCCTAGACAAATGGTTAAATCTGCTAGAAGGGTATTTCTCTGTTCACATTTTTTTCGATAGAGAAAAGATCACCTTCACACTCCTTAAAGCTCTCCCTCATGTCAAACATTGGTGGGAAACTTACTGGGAGAAGAGTTCCACAGAGGAGTCTGAAATATATGGGGCCAATCGAACTTGGGATTTTTTTTTGGATGTGGTAAAAGAACAGTATTACCCTGTTGGCAACTATGAAGACCAGTACATGAGACCACACTGTGGCAAGAGAGGGGACAAGAAGTTTCGGAGTTCACCAATACCTTTCAGACCTTGTGCACCAAGATAGGTATCAAGGACTTTGAATGACATTTGGTTCTGAAATACCGTGGGGATCTACACAGATACATCCAAAGGATTTTCTGGACATCTCATCACTCGGTTCTGTTTACCGATATGATGTTAAAATTGGGCAGAAGTTTAAGCACCAAACAAACGGGAGTTCGGATATGCAAATCCGAAACAACCAAAGTATGAAAAAGATGACCCTAACAAACAGTCTCTCGTAAACCAGTCCAAGACACATGAAAAGAAGGGTCACGGGAAGACAAAGAAGGACACCGAAAAATGGTGCGATTTCCACAAAATCCCCTGGCACAACACCGATTAATGTCGCTCAAAATAGTCATTGGTGGCCAAGATCAAAGACAAGGAGCTGAACCCTGATTCAAAATCTGATTATGAAAATACTGGTAAAGGACAGATCATCGATGCCCACTGCTATTGTCGCGACCGCAACAATTCAACCAGAAGAACCAACAGATCCTGAAGAGGGGGAGCACATTTTTCATTCATAAATGTGGTTGAAGGGGACTCCACTGCATTTTATTTTTGATAACAGAAGCTAGAAGAACCTCATCTCAGTAGAGGTCATCAAATAGTTGGGATTGTCGACAACAACACACCCACAACCATACAACATCAGGTGGCTTCGCCAAGGACGAGATCTTCATGTCAGCCAACAATGTCGATTGTCATACAACGTCCAGCCCTTCAAGGATGAGGTATTATGTGATTTTTCCCCACTGGATGTCTGTGATGTTCTCTTGGGCCAACCATGCTATTTATGAGTCTCGACCCCACAATGTCCTTGTTTCTTTGGGGGGTCATCTCTACAAAATACCAGAGGTAGTTTCGACTATTGTTCAACCTAAAAAATGCTGCAAGGTAATATATCATACTGCAAAATTCATCTTCTTTACAATCTATTCAAAAAGGGAACAGAAGGACACTGCAACCGCTACAACCTTGCCCCAAGCACCTTCTATCCAACATCAACAGGTTGAAAAGGTTGCAGCAAAGCACAAAGATTCCTTTTGCACATAGTCATCTCATGTAGCCAGACTGGTTAAAAAGGTCCAACCCTTCCAGCCACAAGTTCATGACAACCTACAACAAGCTAAGCAACACAACTTCTCCAGCAAGGCAAGCAGCTCACCAAGATTCAGTTTCAGCAATCAATTTCCCCTCTCCCCTTGGAACTCAATGCAATGGAGACCAATTATTCCTAAGGAGGGAGGATTGATCTAGGTGGATATCGATGTCCACCCACCTTCTCCAACTGGCTCAAAACAATTTTCTGGCAATTTTGGTAATTTACTATTTTTAGCAGTTTTTAACTTCCGGGGCCATTTTGAGGCCCTAAACAATGTTTTTTGAGAAAACGGGGAGCAACATGGACCATAGATCAAGTTTCTCACTCAAAATTTGTAGTACTCGAATAGATCTTTCCAATGAGCTATTGAATGCCCCAAACAAAGATTGTATGCAAAAGTTACACCCTTGGGAAGTTGACGTATCAACTACCCCCATCGGGGCCCACAAACCTTTTGGCTTTTCGTCTTCCGGGGTTAGGGTTTTGGATTTTTCTTATGTTAAAAAAAGGCCCTTAGAGCCTCATTGGAATAAGCATATTCTTGGCAATGCGAGTAGCCATCACATTTCTTCTTAGAGATAAGCTGCCACCATTCTAGCGAGTCTTTTACTCTGTATTTTTACAGTCTCTATACATTAATTTCATTAATAGAAATCGTGTATTACTGTATATTTGTGTTTATGGTTGCATCTCTGATACATTTTTTTTATATTATTGAATATTTGGGATATCTCTGTGCATTTCTTTATTATATCTCCTCTCTCATTTTGTGCCGAAAATAATCCGGATCAACTGCGCACATCTGCGCTCCCATCTTCGTCGTAGCAACATCCATCATCAATGTTTGTATTAGCGAACTTGTCGCTCATTTGGAGAAACCTCTCCAGCTATTTGTCATCTTCAAACACTTGCCAGTATTTGATATTATCAGGCACTGCCGATCTGTGCTTGACTTCGATTTCATATCTTTTGTTGGGGAAGATGGGAATTTTGAAAACCGAGGCCGAGGTGGCCAATGTGTCAGCGATATGATTTTTCCCCCTCGGGAAAACAAACATATTATACTCCGAGAACTCCTCGAGGAGTTACAACACCAGGTTTCTGTATGTTCTCAGCCTGGGGTGTTTTTCCTGATATATTCCTTTCACCTGGTTTATAATCAGCTCGGAGTCTCCGTGCACCACTATCTTCTTCGTGCCTAATTCTTTTAAAACCTTTAGGCCCAAAATCAACGCCTCATACTCGGCCATGTTGTTTGTAAATTCGAAAGCGAGTTTGTACAAGCAGAGATTTGAACCTACTTTGGGGAGGTTTATCCATACTCCATACCCAACCCCTTCTTTGCTAACCATGTCATCGAAACTCATGTTCCATATCTCGTTCTCTGCATGGTTTCTCGGATCGATGCACTCAGCTGCTTGTCGCGTGGCTTCATCATCGACGGTCATAATAGTTTTCATTTCATCCTCTTCAAAACTAAGGTCATTATAGAATATGGAGGAACCTACCTCAGTGTCAATGGAGTATATAGGATGGTTATTTGGCTGCGTCTTACTTCTTACCATGTATTTCAGCAACACTTCTTTGTACAACTATCTATCCTGGCCAAGGATAGGAATGGTGGTGTATGACATGTCCATTTGCAGATTCCCCTTTAACTTTGCAGCCCACGACCTTGACATTAGCATGCCAAACTTAGGGGGTATGTATTCCATGACCACATCCATAACCATGTTCTTCGAAGGGATTTGGGCCAGTGACACGACCAAATCCTTGATGAGACCCAATCACTTGAATTTCCTCGAATCAAAAGAAAAAAGGTCCTTATAGGGCCTGGTGATGTTCAAACCCAACTCATCCAAGATTACCTTTGGAATGAGGTTATGCAACGTGCTAGAATCTAGCATGGCATTATGCAGGGTCATGTCATGGACCTTCAGACTGTCGTAGAATGGGGGAACATCCTTGGTATCGCTTATCTCCTCAACGCGCAGACCAAACATAATAGCAGGGTGATCGTCTTGGACGTTCAAAGTATCAGGGGTCCCTCCCACTCTTAGCATTTTGATAATCTGCTCTCGATACTCACCCTTTATGATAAGTTTGTTGAATGGGACAAAGATTTTGATTTTATCCATTTCATGCTCAAAGTTAAAAGGGGGACCAAATTTCTCTACCTCTTTTCCACACGCTTCCCTGCCTGCTTCCAACGCTTTTCTCCGGGCCTCCTCCTTTGACTTCGCCTTCTCAGTTGCATCCTTGGTCGAGTTGTCTGGCTTCAGTAGGATTGTAGAAGGAGTGTCCGCCAGAGTTTTCCTTATGGGATTTTTCTGCCGTGGCTCGGTAGACGCTTCCTTGCTCCCGAGGTTATATTTCTTCTGACACTGCATTATGGAATTCTGATAAGCCTTCCTAAACTCTTCCGTTTCCTAGGACAACACGCAATCTATTTCTCCAAACCATGCATCATCTGTCTCCATCATAAAATCGTCATTTTTTCTCATGTATCGATCATGTTCACTTTTTGTTAAAAACACGCACGGTTTCTTGTCGTCACAACAATGCATTTGTTCTTCGAACATCTGATCAAATTCCTCGTCCTTGTAATTTCTTTATAACAGAGGCCTTCTCTATTGGTCACCTCGGTCTCTCTGCTCCCTCTCTTCCCTCTATCTAATCTGAGGAACTTGACCCCTCCCGAGGTTCTGATTTCTGTGCTGGGGGTCGTTCTGCTCTCGGGAAGTAGGTTTGTTTCCAATGGACAATCTCTCCATCATATTCATCATCAAGTCGAACTTGTTGTCCAAGAACCGAGATGTCGATGGCTGTGCATATCCCTGGGGTCTCTTATCACCCCTTTTTAATCTCCATTTGATCTTCCTCGACGCCATCATGTTTACTTCGACTTCAATCACATCGCTCATCATTGCGTCTAAATTGGCTAATATTCTTTCTCTCAACATCAGGGCAAAGTTTCTATCGAAAGAGTCTGCATATTGCAGCTGTGCGGCCCCAATAGGTGGTTGAAATTCTGTAGGGATTGAGTTGTAAAATCTCATGAAACAGGCTGAGAATTCTTGCACCATTTCCTCCAGCGCCCTCTTCATATTATTATACTGTGTCAACAATTGTAAGGGGTTATTATTTTCTCCCCATCTGGTAATGAAGGCCGCTTCGAATGCAGTGAAGTCTCAAATACTTGTTGGTCATAAGGATTTGAACCACTTCCTCACCTCCCTCGCAAAAATTTACGCGAACAATCTCATTTTCACGTCTATATAGTCTACCTCTTCTAGGTCGACAAAATCGTTAGACCAATCTAGATGCTTTTGCGCTGAAATGTTCCCTTCAACATCGTATAGCTTAATCCTCTAGCTGTAGTTTTGGAGAAAATCATGCAGTTGGGTTGGAAGAACGAGGGAGTCGAATCTGGCGGCCATGGCTCTAGGTAGGTTAGGGATTTGGGGGATATTGTTACTCATCAGAGTTTGAAATCTCTTCTAGATGAAAACTATTTCATCTAAGCTGGTTTTCGACTTAGACCTGAACAAGGTTTTCTCAAACAATGCGTCAAACTCGAGGTCGTCGATGCTTTGCACACCATCTTTGGGTAAGGACAAAATTCTGTCTAGGTAATAGAATGGGTCTGACACTTGCTCCCTGGTCCTGCGCAGAAGTTTCTTGGGATCACACACGGGATCTACAGGGTTTGGATCAAGATTTTCTTTGGTATAGATCATTTTCGGAACCATAATTCCTTAATCACGCTACTTGGTGCTACTGATCTTTTTGATTGGAGTCGCCAGGGTAAAGGTTTTAGCCAGTACAGATGTTTGTCCCTTTGTTACCCTCAGGGGTAAAACTACAACGTTAGTCATTCTCCTAGGAAAAATCTATTCAATTTCAGCCCTCACAACAACACCAAAATGTTAGCACTCTATAAATCAATTCAGCTAATAAAAAGACGACAAAGGTAACTATTTCGACCGACTTGCAGACCCGAAACTAGCCTTTTGGACCTGGAGAGGTCTCTCTCGAGAGACTTTGTCTCGATACAGGATATGGCTTTAAATGATTGGCTATATTTAACACTGTTAGACAATAAGTTCTGGTTCTATTGGCGCAAGAATGTAAGACCTTGGGCTATGGAGTCGAATTGAGGAAGTGATGGAAACAAATGACTCAGTGACTGAACTTGAGAGGATAAAGGCTAAGTGAGCAACAATCTTCAGTTCAAAATCGTAATGTGTGGTGGGAAGAAAACACACGAAGTAACTCAGAGCACCGCTGAGGATGAATTAAGAGTTAACTTTTAGAAGAAATACGTTTTGTCTAGATGGCGTGAACAAGGGGCATTGCGCAACGAATCCTAGGTTTGAAATTTCATTCTGATTTAGAAAAAAATATATGAACAAAGAAAACAGGAAGTACGTACACAAAGAAATGAAAACAATACATCCAACTGCTACAATTAGAATCTTTTCATAAAAGATTCAGGACTTTTGCATTAAATTTCAATCGTGCTCAAACTACATTCAATAGACATTGTCTATACTAATTTTTCCAACCAACCTTGTTGTTGGGGAAAATCACCCTGCGGACTAGCAAATAGAGTTCAGACTTTGCATGCAGATATGACCGAATAGAAATTACTTTCTACCTTCATCCCTAGATTTAAATCCCCTTTTCTTAGTAAATGCATGGAAATATCAACCTACCTCGTTCCCGATGTTTGATGTCGATCCTCCATTGTGCTTGATTACTTGTTCGCAATACTCCTTCCAAAGCTGACCTGCATCCAAGACAAGCAACAACTATGCATCCATACTACTTATATATTAACGGGTTAGAAATCAAAACATATACTGATCAAACTATAAACAGTTCATGAATTGGGATGGGAAAAACATTCTCTTTATTACTTAGAATGAGTCAACTTACAAATGTTGAGACCGACCACCACTCCTCGAACCTGATCCTGAGCTCCTCTTCTTTTGTCCTTCCACTGCTTTGCTTTGAATCTCCTTTGGCACAAGGAAAGGCTAAAGGGTTGGGACAATGGGAATACGTAAATGGGCAGAGTTTTTTTTCTATATTTTTTCCTCTTCCAAATGGGACCCCTACCCCTTCTTTTATAGGCTAGAAGGAGCTAGGTATTTGGACGAACCCTCAGCCATGCATGGCCGAGAGTTTCAGTTAACTCACCCATAGATTTTTGTTCCGTCGGAAACTTTCCTTTTTTTGTGATTCTGAAGGTCCACACAGGCTATAGTGGGCCTGCTAGCATGGACACTGTAGATCCACGTGGGCTGTAGTGGGCCAGCTAGCGTGGACTTTTGAAAATGGAGTTTTTAGAAGAGTTGTTTAGTAGTTTTTGGCAAAGAAGGGCTATGAGATGGCCTGATGCCAGGTAAGCATGTCTAGTGAAATTTAGGGTTATAACAGATGCCCCCTAATGTGTGAGGTCAGAAGAGCATATGATGGCCGAAATACATTACCAATATTTACTGATGTGCCGAACAATTGAGCCCAAGGATCAGGAACCGGGAGGTGCTGTCTGCAAAATAAAAAATGTCTCACCGAGGTGGGCATACCCATGCTTGGGATAAAATATAACCATGGCTACCAATCAAATACAATGTAGATCCATGTCAAATAACTATAAAGAGTAGCCGCGAACAATACACAATGGAGCTGCATCTTGAAATTAGAAAGATATAGAGTATCCATCTTCCAGAAGTTGATTCAGCCTGATGGCTGGAGATGAGATCTTCAGAGCTCAAGCAACAACTTCAAAATCTTCAAAACTTGGGTAGGAGTGTAATATGAGTGTACGAATACATTACCCAGAGGTCTTCGATGGCTCGTCGGTCATGGACTTGATAATCTTGATGATCGGACTGAAGGCTTCAGTGATTTCAAACAAGGACTTGATTGGATGTTTAGGATGGCCGGGTATGCGGACAGGAGACATATTGCAGAGGGGCTGACTCAGGCTTAGTGAAAAACTTCCCTTGGACAATAGCACGACAAATGGTGAGATTTAGGCAGCATGTATGTTAATCATAAGTCTGCGAAGTAGGAGGCAACGAAAACTCTCCATATGTTTGGAAGGATAACCAAACAGTGGAGGACACAACTCTATATAGTGAGATAAGCTTCCTAAGGTCGTACTACATCCCATAGTCTGATGAACAAACGAACAGATGTGCTTTATCCAAGGGCGACTCATTATGCTACCAATAAAGAAAATACTTTTCCCCTCCTCTTTTTGGGGTATATTTGATTTTTTTGTTCTTTTCGATAATTGTGTAGAAAGAATGAAAGAATATTACGTTAGAAAGGAGGAACGAGTGTTGCAAACATACAAGCTCAAGGCACAAGGACAAGACTGATGTTCAAGTAAAATGATACTCGGGAAAAATCCTCTGGGGGCCAAAGGTGTTTAGATGCAGAAGAAAATAGTTACAAGGCTGGCGTATAAGGTATGCAAACGCGGTTGATAAAACACACAATGGTAACATCCTTCGATGTAAGTTTAACGAGCCCAGAGAAGGTAAGCTTGGTGGTTTTTCATATTTAGAGAGTCTGAAAAAACATAAAAGTAGAATCCATTAGGGTACCTTTTTTCGAATATAGTCTAGTCGGTTCGAAAAAGGGGTAAACTAGCACCGATAAGACATCGATTCAAAACCATTTTAACGAGTGTGATAAGGACAAGATCACTCGACCATTTTTTCACTTTTTAGGAGTCTGAAAAAAGCTTAACTATGGACTCCATTAGGAATATTCTTCTGGACCAATTTAACGAGTGTGAAAGAATAAGGTCACTCAACGATCTTTTCAATTTTAGGGAGTCTGAAAAGAGCCGAACTATGGAATTCGTGGGGGTTTCTTTTTTCGTAAGTTTAGTCCCTCAGGCCCGAAAAAGGGATAAAATAATACCTGAGAGTACTCTTCTAAAGAACGAAAGTTTCATAGAGTATACCTTTGTTCGTACAGTTGATCGTCCGGACCAAAAAAGGGGTAAACTACCACCGAACAGACGTGACTTCAAATTTCAGTTTAACGAGTGTGAAAGGCCACAAGATCGCTCGACAATATTTTCATTTTTAGAGGGTCTGAAAAGGGCTTAAAAGAAGACCCGTAATGGTTACTTTTCTCAGTTAATCCGAATGAGATCGAAAATCATAAATGCAGTCTCGCCGGATGTTGCTTTCGGATCTCAAAGCAAGCTTGAAAAACAACAAAATTAACTCATGATAGATTGTTTATGGGTCTATGCCTGGCATCTCCTCAGGGGAGCTGTATGCTCCGATGAAAACATTGTTTATGACGCCAGGGGTTCTGCAGATATTGATAGGTATTGTTTCAGCAATGGTTGCCATATTACCTTTAGCATAGGTCTTGTGTGTAGCTAAGGGATCAGTATGACAAGACCTATTTCCAGTCATAGTTACGGTGAATTCTCTTGCTTTGATTCAGCTTAACTCTAGGAGGAAATATGATCTGTGATGAAGATCTTCCCAGGGTTTGTCTGGATTAGTCATTGTTTCGATTACTGCTTCGTCAGAGGGCAAGACGAAGTCTAACAAATCGGTTTTAGCGAGAGAACTATGAGCCCAAATAGGCTCTAGAAGTGGATCTAACTCTTGTGCAAGAGTTGGATCAGTGTTAGCTGAAGCTTGCTGGACTAAAGAGTATGCTACTTCAGTGGTGGACAAGGGCACGAACATACCCGGGTGCCCTGCCTCATCCATCGTGGCTGATGGGGAAGGAAGTATCCACAGATCATCGAAGTAAGTCATGTGGAACGACGGAACTTGAAAAATCTCAACCTTATGGTGATTGGATATAAACTTGATATCGCCTTGAGGGGGACGGTAATTGAAGGTCCCCATCAAAGATGGGCACAAACCAACCCCTACGTTGACGACATCTGGTTGAGGATTATCAATAATCGGGACCGTGGATGCCCCCAATGTAGGGTCATGTCTGGAGAAAGACAATTGATCGATGGTCACTATCCGGCCCTCATGTGGAAACAACAAGACTCAGAAGACTGTAGCAACCATCTCTTACATGTCATAAGTCCAACTCCTTCCTAACAAGAGGTTATAGTTGAGGGGATCATCAACTACCTCTACTTTGACACACACGGTCTTCCCTCCTAACTGCAAAGGGAAAGAAGGAATGATACCATGTGGTCGGAACGAACAACCATCAAAAGGGGTGAGGAGAGTAGGTGATGGAGACAAAATGGGCTGGCCAATGGCCTTCGAACATGCCAACAACATAACGCATGTCAAGGCGCCCTCATCAACCACCATACGAAAAATATTCCGAGTAAAAGTTTTCGTGGGATAAGCCACTACTATCTAAAATGCTACGTGGTAAGGCAGATGAGGTTTTAAGTCGGTTGTATCCAACATGATTGTACCCGGATTACAAGTCTCGGTAGATCCTAAAGCAGTTAACAAGGCTTTCCTCTGAGAAGGGAAGCTTTGGAGGACCTCCAAAGCGGACATCGCACAAGGGGTTTGTGATAAATCTTCCACCACAGAGTAGTTCTGGGCGGCCCTTGCATTTGGGTTATGAGAAGATTTTTTGAATGCGCCTTTGGGAATGCATGTCATTGTTTCACCCAATGTCTTATCAATCTGTAGAGGAAGAGATGGGAGTTCAACTTCTTTACCCTTCTCAGAAGTGCTTGGTTTACCATAGTCATGCACTCTAGTCGATATAAAAGCATCACCCTTTACCATATATACATTTGCAAATGCGGGGTTGTTCAGAGGCAGGCAAGTTTCTTGGCTGCCTCCTTCCATGCTTGCAGATGCTTGAATTAGATTTTGCCCATGTTGAAATGTATTAGTCAACACCGCCTTCTGTTGCTGCATGACAAATTTTTGGGCCTTTGTAAGTCGAGGACATAGATGGGTCGGGTGGTCTTCCACGCACAAGTTGCATGGATACCTCGCCTTCCATTTTTCAGTGTTGTCCCCACCAGCATTATCAGTGGGTTTTTTATCCCCCTTACCCTTCTTTCATTGTTTTTTCTTCCCTTCAGGCTGTTGGGTGGCCTTTGGGTTAGTCGACTACACTGTGTGTACTTTCGATGTTTTGGTAGGGGGAGCAGCCAAAACAGTAGTTTGGATGGCCGCTGTGTGTTGTATAGATAACTGCTACAACTGCTTCGTCAATTGCTCAACGGGCTTTGTTTGTGCTGAACCAACAATACCATCGACATGTGGTCCAACTCTCTGTCTAGTTTTATCTAGTATTGAATGTGGCGCATCTGGAAAGATGTTGTATAATAAACCGGACTGAGAATAGATGAGCTCAAACTATTGATCCCTCATGATGGCATCTTCTTCAGAGAAAACTTCGGATGTCGCAACATCTTTGGATAAATACGGGACCAAAGACTTAAAGAACCACTCAAGCAGGAATGCTGGTGGGACTGGTACTTTGATTAAACTCTTCCAGCGTCTCCATTCTCGGATGTGATCAGAGATATGGTCTGCTATTGTCTATTCGAAATTAGCGAGCAGCTCTGTGCCAACATCGTATCTCACAGGTAACTAGAAATGGTTCAGGAAAGCCATCGCCAGTTCGCCAAAAGAAGAGTATCTTGAGCAATCGAGCTCAATGTACCATTTCGCGACACTCCCAATGAGAGTACGTTGAAGCAATCACAACTATACAGAGTCATCTTTCAATGAGTTAGATGAGCACCAAAGATGGATGGTAGTCACATGATCTCTTGGATCTTTGTTAGGATTGGCTTCAAACTTTGGAATGTCCAAAGGCAAATTCATCGGCATAGGAGGCCAACGCGAATCGTGACAAATAGGGTCGTTCAACAACCTTGTCAAATCTGGCAAGTGTAAAGTTGCCAGAAATGGTAGTTTGGGTTACTGATGATAACCTGGGAAAATGGGACCTGGAGTTTGACTGGTACCAGGATGCCAAGAAAAGTTTGGCTGCTAGCCCAGATTCTGGTAAAAACCATGGCCCTGGCTAGTGTAAGGATTTTGCATATGTGCAAACATCATCGACTGATTTCCCAAATAGGACATAGATTGTTGGGCATGCATTGTATTCGAAGGAATTTTGGAAGGATTACCCCATGCCGGTCCCATGGGGATAGGCATAGTGGTTTTTCTGGGGTTCCATTGATTGTGGAAAGAATTACCCCAGATCAACATTCTGGATGAGGGAACGGATCCCTCCCTTGAATTCCAAGGTCCTGCTAAGTTTGCCTCCTATGCAGGAATAGTACCCTGCACAGGAGTAGATTGTCCAAAAATGGGGTTTCCCCTAGTCAGGAAAGTGACTGACGAGAAGGTGTTGTTACCAAACATTCCATTCCAAGAAAATGGTGTCGAACCTACCGACATACTATGCGAAGGTGGTCCTTGAATCCCCGCTCCAAATAAACTATTGTGTGTAGGTTGTCCGACGGATTGCTGATGCGAGCGACCGAGTGAAGGGGATGAAGGAGGGATATGACCTCCTCCATAAGGAAAAGCATTAAAAGGGATAGGATTTCCCCCCATGTGACCTTGCAGAGGAGTGCTAGAGCTCCCTGCCCCCAAACCCAAAGTCTGTAAAGTGGAGTAGGAAAGTACATGACTTGTACCCAAACTAGGCATCCCGTATGAGAACGGAGGGCCTGTCGCACTTGGTGTGAAAGGGGTTGTGGCTACCGCCAAAGAAAGGATTAGACCACTATGAGAAGTAGTTGTGGTCGATACCATGGTGGCTCGGACCGACGACGGTGGGTTAGGAGATGAAAGTTCTCCTATGGTGACAACCGTGGTGGGAATTGAAGAATTCCCAGAAGGAGTAACAACATTTGTTTCCATTGCTGTGTGCAACACTGTCTGGCGCTCGTGAAATTGAATTGGTACAATAAAAGGTGCCAAGAAAATCAGTGGTTGGGGTTTCAACAAGGTCAAGAGCGGTTGCTTCGAGGTCCAAAATGGTTGATTCCTTCGAGAGTTGTTCGGGCACAATGGTTTGTAACCCGGTCGCTTCAAAAGACCCTTGTTGGTATAGCTTTTTCCTTAATGGTGGCGGGGGTGGCTCCAGTGTAACCGACGGTAGGCCAAGAAGCCCTCATGACTGGTGGAGCTCGGGATCCTCCACTGTGTGAGAATATCCAAGACACTCTAAAGGTAGTCTAAACATTCAAAAGTAACACACACTAAAAAAGGCCCTAGAAGATAAGACAAGCAAACACTAAATTAATTGGAAGAACAATTACAACAACCAACACTAGAGAAACTTACCGGTGTAAGTGCAACTCAAACACGGAAGCACCCTATGGGTATAATATACAAAGCGTGGCCTGATGTTTGTCCTAGGTACCGCGATATACCCCTGCAGTCACCTATGTATGTCCCTAAAAATATTGGCAACTAGGTTGCCAATGCGCGAACAGTCACCAGGCGGGTATAGTCGAAAGTCGGGTAGATCACAATGAGCAGGGTATCGAGCCTGAAACCTATCAAGGGTATCGAGAGAAAATGTTCTAGAAGAAAACTGAGGACCTCGAATGGATTTGAGACCCACGAAGCCTCGTGGCAAATGCAAACGATAGAATCCCAAAACAAGCCCTCTATATGTGTTCTCCACTACGACTGGTCCAACTTTGGAGGGGTTATCTCCGCTACCTTTCCGCACACGATCTCGTGTTTATCCCCTGTGTTAGAGGGGGGTCCCGGATAAATTTCACGACACTGGACTTAGACACTCGCTATCTCAGAATCCAATGTTTGATTTTAAATGGCCTTGAAGAGTTTCCTCTCCAACCTAATCCAAGGCCCTAGTCCTGAACTAGTCAGTGAACCCTACAAACATAAAGGTCTAGTAGATTTTAAATTTAGCGTTACTTTTATGGATTTGTCTTATGTCAAGGGGTATGAGGGTGAAAATGATGATGTGTAAAAGATGAAAGCAAAAAATGAATGAAAAAGATGGAAACAAAACTTTTACTGAATGCAAAATTTCAACAACTTTTCAAAAGAAATATTTTAAATTTTTTCTAAGATTTTGGACAGCAAACTCAAAGGATTTTCACTTGACTACGAGCTACTTATGATCTAAGTGAACTGCAAAAATTTATGAAATAAAATACTTTTCCCTGGCTAATGATGCATAAACAAACTCTTCAACCAAACAAGAAAATGAAAAGAGATTTTTTTTTTTCATATTTTAAATGCTAGTAAAGCACGAAAGGAAAAATACCGACAAGAAAAAACCAAGAAAAACAATTCTAGCCTAATCGTAGAACACAAAGAATCAGATTAAAGAAAAATCACACACTAGCAATTTTACAAGAAAATGACTCTCACACTTGTCTACAAACCATGAAAATTCTTTTATTTTTCTGACAACTTTTTAAATGAGAAAAAACAAGCTAAGGGTAAGATTAATCTTAAGCTATTGACTGTTCAGACAGAGATTCAAACACCTGAGAGGAATAATTCTTATCAAGGGAAAGGATGGATGCTTTACCCTCAACAACAAGTATCCTGTACAAGCACGTGACTGCCACTTTTACAGCACGCGTGCGAACGGGTGCTGGATAGAGATAGAGGGCGTGTACACGTGGCCTGTCTTTGTACAGGCACGTGTATATCTAAACTCTGAGAAAAAATGAAAACATACAGACCAAACCAGGAATAGACCACTGATATTGATAACCAGGATCCCTTGAAGGCTTAGACACTCTTTCTAACAGAAAAACAACTAATGTAAGGAAAAATTGATAAAGAAAAAACAATCTGAGATAGGACTGCTAGCAAACAAGACTCAGACAAAATTCAAGAAAACCCCCTGAGAATGTGTGATTCTGACAGGGAAGAGGATGACTGCCTCTGAGGATCTCTGAACTCTACACGTTACTGCTACCTCTACAACTAGCGTTCACACACGGGCTGTAAGAGGGTAGGGCGCGGGTACACACATGCAAACCTTGTGTAGGCCGCGTGTACCTCTGTGGGTCCCGAAAAACACAGTCAAGCAAAAGTCAGGGAAAACTGGTATGGAAAACTAGACTCCCTGCCAGCTCAGACCTTACAAAAACTAAAAGAAAAAACAAGCAAGAAAAACTAGTCTGTAAACTACCCCAAAACTAAAGAAAATTCCAGGAACCCTAGAGAGTCTCTCCAGTATGGTCGCCAATTCTGTTGTTGGGGAAAATCACCCTACGGACTAGAAAATAGAGTTTAGACTTTGCATGCAGATATGACTGAATAGAAATTAATTTCTACCTTCATCCCTAGATTTAAATCCCCTTTTATTAGTAAATGCATGGAAATATCAACCTACCTTGTTCCCGGCATTTGATGTCGATCCTTCGTTGTGCTTGATTACTTGTTCACGATACTCCTTCCAAAGCTGACCTGCATCCAAGACAAGCAACAACTATGCATCCATACTACTTATATATTAACGGGTTAGAAATCAAAACATATACTGATCAAACTATAAATAGTTCATGAATTGGGACGGGAAAAGCATTCTCTTTATTACTTAGAATGAGTCAACTTAAAAAATCTGAGACCAGCCACCGCTCCTCGAACCTGATCCTGGGCTCCTCTTCTTCTGTCTTTCAACTGCTTTGCTTTGAATCTCCTTTGGCACAAGGAAAGGCTAAAGGGTTGGGACAATGGGAATACGTAAATGGGTAGAGTTTCTTTCCTATATTTTTTCCTCTTCCAAATGGGACCCCTACCCCTTCTTTTATAGGCTAGAAGGAGATAGGTATTTGGACGAACCCTCGGCCATGCATGGCCTGGAGTTTCAGTTAACTCACCCATAGCTTTGTTTTCCATCAACAACTTTCCTTTTTTCGTGATTCTGAAGGTCCATGCGGGATGTAGTGGGCTTGCTAGCGTGGACACTGTAGATCCACGCGGGCTGTAGTGGGCCAGCTAGTGTGGACTTTTAAAAATGGAGTTTTTAGAAGAGTTGTTCAGTAGTTTTTGGCAAAGAAGGGCTATGAGATGTCTTGATGCCAGGTAAGCATGTCTGGTGCAATTTAGGGTTATAACAAACCTAGCTTACATCGAAAAGATAAAACTCTTCTAACTAATATCTCTAAAAACTAGGAAACTGACTCTCTGTGCTAAATGACTCTTTGCATGACGCTTTTCCAAAAATAGACAACAAATACATCTGACTACATCATGACTGCTTGTAATCTTCCACGAGGATTCGGTTATCAATCAAGTCTTGTCATGAGAGAGTGATGTGTCAATGCTTTCCTTCGATCAGATATCTGAACATACAAGTGTTTGTCAGAGTCCGACTATCTACTATAACAACTTTGATTTCTGCCGTGTGCTTATTTGCTGGGGGAATGTATGCGGCAAGTGGATGCTGACTTTCATGGCCATTATCAAAATGAAAAAATGTTTTAGGGTGATGTCTCCTTCAAAACTATCAAGATTTTCTTTCTGTTTGCGGATATAGGAACAAACTGAGTTAATCTTGTTTCTTCTGCGCACTGGCGAGAGCCTCATGGGCTTTCTCCTTGACCGCTTCACATTCTCTGAAATTCTTTGCATACCATTCTTCTGACAACCTATGTTTTTCATGCAACTGTACGATTGTATCGTATGCCTCTCTGATCTGTCTCTTGAGCCACATCACATTTCCTTCGTGGCCTTGTGCTACTGACACTTCAATGATCTTTGTTGTTAGCTGCTGTCACAGTTCCCTGTTTTCCTGGTAAAGATCAGTGATAACTAGTTTCTCCTGTTTCAACTACTGAGATGGCTCTTGAACATTAGTACCCGTGACATCCATCCTCCTCGTTCTACTCCCACTTTCTTGGCTTGTACCTTCAACAGGTTCCAACTGAATAATGCGCATAAGTAATTCTTCGACAATCGATGTTGTGTGCGGCTCATTTGGGACTTGGGTTTCCCCAACCTCCTTGTTCTTCCTTGGCCTGCCCCTTCTCTGAGGTATATGCTGTTGGGGAGACATGGCTGCTACGATATTTCCTTCTTTCTCAGGTCCTTCCACTCCAGGTTCCACTCGGTGTGATATCATTGTTTCCGTGGGTGAAGAGAAAACTCCCTTTGGATCATTGGGGGTGCCTGTTGTGAGTGAGAACGAATCCCAGTCATTTTGGGGCTCGAGTTTGGCGATTCTGCTACTTCCCGTGCCCTTTCTTATGTTTTGGGAGGTCGCCATGACGTGACCGATATTTATCTTGCACGTGGTGGATCCAAAAAATGCCCAAGGTGGAGAATTCGATCAACCTAGGCTTGCGATAAAAATTAGAAATAGTGCATGGCCCTGATTTCACGAATAAAATGGGTGCAAAACATATGAAATTTATAACAGATCGGGCGGAAGGAGGAATCATGCCAAGGAACACTGAATTCATGGCAAATGGATGCTTCAAATCGAACTGCAAATTTTCCATAGCACATCCCCACGTGTAGAGTAGAGGCAATAAGGGATGCATGGCATACATGATATGAACGGCGTGATTTTTCATTCTCCCAGCCTTTATAATGGGATGATAATGGTTACTACACTTGCCGATGTGACTTCTATTAACTACTTGACTCGACCTAGGGCACATAGAGATTCTCTTTTAACAGGACCCGACACTCTGGGAAGAACATACCCGTACCATTTACACATGTTTTGAATATGACATCCCTTTCTGTTTCCAAAGGCCAACCAACCACTTGCTGACTTCAACCCTTTTGTTGTTAAGTACCTGACCTTATGTACCTTGACATACAAGCCATGACTTGACTAAAAATGGCCCTAACTGAAGGAAAAATGGCGGAGCTAACATGTACCAAGGTAAACTTGATATTTGCAGCTTAAATAAAATAAATCGGAGAGAGCTATTTAATGAGCTAAACAGTTCACAAAACAAAGCTCGTATGAGAAAGTTACAACCAAAATAATAAGGGTAAAATTTTGGCACCACATTTACTTTCGAAGGGCATAAATCCGTGCTTAGAAGTTCCTTTGGGGCACATGAGTAGTTGGTGGAAATATTGAGACCCATAAAAGCCAATGATGGATTCATATTTTGGTTATGGGTACTTGAAAATGTGCAAGAAGATAAACAAGACACATGTAGCGTGGAGGGATAAATTGGGTAAAACAACCCAAGCTTCTCTCGACCATAACTTTCAGCTCGGAGCTCGGATTTGAGCAAAAAAATAGTCGATGGAAAGGTATTGAGGAGTAGAAGACATATGTCATCCTAGAATTTTGAATTGAGAAATATATTTAATCGGAAATTAATAAATAGATTTCTATAACAGTAAAAGAGTGAAATTGCAACATGTAAATGTTGTAACTTTTCACCCAGGACTCAGATTGAGGCATGAGTACAACCGTTAGAAATATGTTTTAGAGATGAATGCATATAAAGTATCAAAAATTTGATTTAGTGAATTATTTACTAAAGTATTGTAATAGATGGAATGTTTTTTGTTATGCATGTTTCTAATAATAATTAGTGCATTATTTAGAGAGGAATGCATACAAAGTATTGTAATAGATGGAATGTTTTATGTTATGCATGTTTCTAATAATAATTATTGCATGCACATTTCTTGCAGAATTAAAGGTATATGAAAGAAAATTTGTTTCTTATATGAGGACTGGAGTTATGGAAGATGATCAAGGATCTTACATCCATGAGGAATAGGTCATAGGTTTGCATGTCAACATGGGGAATGCCGAGATAGAGTCAAATGGAAGAAGAGATAGGGAGGAACCTGTCACTATGAGAAGCATGCATAGAGAAGTGCAGAGCTATAGAGTTGACAATGAAAGGATTATGAAGGCTCGGGAAGAGATACTTCAAATATTAAACACGTTGCATAATCAAGTCAACAAGGACTCTGGCACCAAGCATGAAGCTAGTGCTAGACAAGTGTTAGCATCAAGATCCCATAGCAAAAGGGATGATCATGGAATTGATAAGTAGTAAGAAGAATTAGTAGAAACCATAATTATCCAAGGCATTCCACTAGAAGAAATCATGCAAGTTTAGGGACAGGGAGTATCCCAAGCGTGTCTCATTTTAGGAGGCAAAGGAGAAGTCCCAAGCCAGACGTCTTCAATGGTGAGCTTAGGAAGATTAAACCACCAACTTTCAATGGTGAGCATAGGAAAGGAGAAAAGGCTGAGGCATAGCTGTTGGAAATGAATAAATATTTCCAGCTACATGATTACCTCTCATAGGTTGAAGCTAGAATTTCCACCTACCACTTGCAAGGAAAGGAAACCATGTGGTGGGATCAGCTTAAGAAAGCCAAGAACCTGGATGAGAAGAGGATCTAGTGGAGGTAATTTAAATGATACTTCCAAGAGAAATATTTGTCTGAGCATTAATATGAAAGAAAGATGAAAGAGTTCTTTGAACTCAGGTTGGGAACCATGGCAATGGAGGAATATGAAAAGCGGTTATTTGAATTGTCGAAGTATGTTGACTTCATCAAGGAAGAGAAGGTCAAAATCCAATGGTTTATAAGAGGGTTACCCTCCTTATATAGTGACAAGATACAATATGATAACCCTAATACTTTGGAGGAGACCATAAGGGGAGCAAGGAAACTTTATGAGCAGAGCAAATGAAAGACAATGTTCCAAAAGGCTTGGAATGACAAGATGAAAGGGAAAAA
>JASDQU011312947.1:0-24789 GCA_032191745.1 Picea mariana
GGGGGCCAGGATATCCATTGATATCCTGGAGCTAGGGAGTTACCTAGTTGGTAGGGAGGAACTAGGTTTTGGGCAGTGTTTTGCAGAAGCGGTCAAGGAGGCAAGCAACGAACAAACGAAGGTTATTAGCATCAGGTTCATGTATTTCAAATTTTGCAAATTGTTTTTAATCAGTTATTAAATTTATTATACGTTGTTAAATTTAAGTTAACAAAGTTATTATTATGAAGAATATTATTCTGTTATGAATTTTAATAGATAAATTGATGTTTTTAATCTCTTCGGCCCCTTACATAATCATAACTTGAAACAAGTTAGTTGGATGAGATTAATAAATCAAATTGCATTAGAAGATCACACATCAACCATATGTCAATAAGGATATGATTAATGCTCTATGAGGTGTCTAAAATATTGTACATCATGTTTCATTCTTGAATAAAATCCATTATCTTTTATGAGTGATTTGAAGTAGACACAAATGTTTCTCTTCAAAATGAAAATTCAAATCAAATTTATTCCAACATGTTTGGGCGTCATGCTTTCCGCATAGATTTCCAACTTAAAGATATTTCTTGTAAATATTCAACAATAACCAACTTGGTTTCAAAGAATGGATGCTCTGGATTCATCTTTGTATAACTTCTTTTGAAGTCCATTAAGATGCTATGATATTGTGCTAAGGTATATTTGTAAGGATTTATTACCGATTCTTATTTGTGAATCATTTCAAATTAAAGAGAAGTATTCTTGAATTTATGAAATATAGATATGAAAAATATTTTGTTAATTGAAGGTGATGTAATTAAACTCATTTTATCCTTGATGAAATTTGTCCAATAATTCCTCAATGTTCAATTCCAACTTCAGTCTCACTCTTGGCATCTATATAAAAGTATGAAGGGAGGATAAATACCATAGACATTGGTGTTGACAATGAAGCAAATAGAATGCAATAGGTCCATGGTGAAACATTTCCCTAATACATTGTTTAAAATATGATTTAGAAAAACACAATCTATATTTTTGAGAAATTGAGAAAAGAAAAAAATAAGATATTCACTTATTGATATCCAATTACTATGAAAATAAACAATATATCATATAAGCTATATTAAGAAAAGTAGATTTCCTTTTCTAAAATATTTTGTGTTTGCTCAATCCCATCATAATCAAAATGTTATTGTGGTAGGCCATGTCACCACTGTCATGTCACTTAACATGTAGCCTCCACATCATCATTTATAGAAAAAATATCTAAATTTTTCAAAATTCAAAAATTTTCCAAATTTTCAAAAATGTCTAATTTTTAAATTTTTGTCATGTCCACCATGAAACTTTGTAATTATGCTTCCCACGGCCTACTTATTTCTGCAAACGACCAATTTCTTCCATACTTGACCTTTTTCCATTTTTGGGCGTGAAATCCTCTTGAATTCACTTAGAATTTTGGGATTTTTACCTAATTTATCTGTGGTCACTCTGCAATTCATAACTTTTACCAAATCTAGTCTTGTAACCACTCAATCATTGGTTAAAATTGGGAATTTAAACTCTCGGTCTCAATTTCCTCAAATTATAGGAAAATTTTTGAAATTTCTCATGGGAATCTTTTGTGAAATAGTTTGCAGGCTTCCTTTGTAAATTTATGCTTCAACATAGACTCTAGCCCATGTAGACTCAATATTGAACCTATGGCTCTAATACCACATTATAACACACCCTAGACTCACTTCTATTTATATGCCACTAAAATCCGAACTCTTTCATATATGGAAATTTTCAAATTTTCTCTTTTTTTCCTCATTAATTCTCTTTTACCATTAATTAACTATATAAATCATTCTTGAAGGCTCATATAATCCTTATACTTCACTGTGATACCTACTTAAATATGCCTCATATATGAAACAAAATGCAGGCCCCAAAAAAACATATCATACAATGCATACATTATAATAACATGCATAATTATAGCACAATGTATTGATCTAAAAAAAAAAAATTAAGAATATATATAAATACACATAATACTAAACAAATAAAAACATAACATATCACTTATATTTTTATGAAATCACCAATTGGATGAATACCTTAGATGTTCCTCCCAGCCATATACTTTTCTATTCTATCTCTCCCAATAGTAGGTCACCCTTGAGATAGGGATATGACTCCACCAAAGAAAATTATATCTAAACCAACTATGGTATAAAGTTTAGCACAAAAATGACTATGCAAAGGTACCAAACTCCAACAAAAATTCCAACTTATAACCTCCCATTCCCCACATCCTACACAACCCAATGAAATGTACCTCCTTCTCTGCACCATGGTCCCTTGGGCTGTCCCACTTCCCTTACAGGGATCCAACACATGACAACTAAGAATTCTAAATAAACTATGGCTCCAATAACTCTAGTTTCACTCAGGACTCAAGAAACCCTCTAGGGCTCACACTTACATAAGCGTATTCCCAAAAATTCTTCTTACAGGGCTCCAACATTCCCCAAAGAGAATGGTACACCCAAACCCACCTAGGATATACAAGGTAACAAGGTAATAGTAGCTCCTTATCTCACAAACCACAAGAAATGGTAATAATGATGGAATAACAGATAATGGATGAATTTTACACTAAGAAGAAAAGTTAAATATGCATGATTTTTTTTTTACAAGTGGCACTCAAAGAAATACTCACCCACCACTTGGGAACTCGTTCTCCCACTCAAGAAATTAGGATAAAATTATAACAAAATGACTTAGAACTTAGGAATATATTGTTATATTCCTTGGCTTAAGCCCCCCTTGACTTATCCCCTTTTCCTTAAGTCCTTCCCCCCTTTCCCTCTCCTGGAGTCCTATACCCCCATACACGTTGACTAACTTGGTCTGCAACAATGATGTATTTGATTAATATATCTCAGTGTGATTAAAATTGACATTGTGAGGCTCACCAACCTTTCAACATATAATATATTTGGCCTAATATCACATAGGAACTCAATCCCAAAACATATATACATAATCACTCTCATCCAAAACATATAATTTCATCAAACTATAAAAAACATATGTACATTTACAACCTTAGCATCAACCTGGGGAATTGCATACCCCTCCTCATTATCTATGCAGTTTCATTAGTCAATTATATACACATGTAAAATAAAAAAATATTCAAAACATTGTGGGTACTCTTCCGGCATGACATCCTCATGCTCCCATGTAGAATATTCAAAAATGTAGCAGGTCCAATTTACCTTTACACACCATATGGATCTATTTCCAAGCACCTTGAACTTCGTGTCTAATATGCACACCATCTAGATATGGAAGTCTCCCTCATGCAACACCTATATTGCAATCCAATCCGTTACATGGTTAGCATCATATAGATACTTCTTAAGAAAAGACACGAGAAACACATTATGTATGCACATGGATGAAAGAAGTGCAAGCATGTATGCAACATCACCAATCCTCTCCATGTTTTCAAATGGTATACAATATCATGTCGCCAAATTTGGGAAGCTTCCCAATTAAAGTGAACTCTTCTTATCTTTCACTTTCAAGAACACATGCTCACTCACTCTGCATTATCTGTGTGTTATTCCCTTTTATACATAATGTTTCTATGTGTCTTGTGCATCCTTTAAATTCTACTTTATTTTCCCCATTTTCTCTTCCATTTCCCTAAGCAATTCTCTCCCAACAACTAGTTTGTCTATTGGTTTGTTTGAAGTCACTAGCATGTTGCACTTTCTTCCATACAATGTCTCAAATGGGCTCATCATAAAAAATGATTGATGCCCATTATTATAATAAAATTCAACTAAATGTAAATATTATTCCCATTTTTATGGTTTATCCATCACATACATCCTCAACATGTCCTCAATCACCAGATTGACCCTCTCTATTTTCCCATCTGACTCTAGGTCATATGTTGTGCTAAAATTTAAATTTTCCCCAAATCCTTAAAATAATTCTTTCTAGAAATTTGATGTGAGCTTGGAATCTCTGTCAGAAACTACTTCCTTGGCCACACCATGTAGTTTGGAAATTTCCCTCATGTAAATCTATTCAATTTTGGATTACTTGTGAATTACATTAACTAGAATAAAATGCGTAGACTTAGTTAATTTATCCACCACTACCATGATGGAATTTTGTTTCCTTATAGTCATGGGAAATTTAGTAATGAAATCAATGGTAACAACTTCTTATTTCCACTCAGGAATGGGAAAATGATGTAGAAATATATATGGATGCTTATGCTCAAGATTTTCCTTTTGACATTCTAGACATTTGGCTATATAATCAACCACTTATTTCTTCATTCCTGGACAAAAGTATCGACCCCTTACCATTGCAATTGTTTTTTAATATCCTAGGTTCATAGCATAAGGAACATTGTGCATTTCTCTTAGCACTATATTTTTCATCTCTTGATATTTATGCACATATATTTTTCACCTGTACATGTGGAATCCATCCTCTTTCAACTCATAATCTTTATATTTTGGTTGTAAATTACCTTGTTGTAATAATTCCATTACTTGTAAATCATGTTGATCTAAATTTGCATCTTCAAAAATTATTTCTTTTAAATTAGACTTGTACATGCTAATGGTTGTAGAATGTGTCTCATGCACTCTCATATTGAGTGCATATAAAACTTTAGTTTCCTTCCATTTGATATTATTTATATTAAAATTATATTAACTAAGGGTTTTCAACCACATTATTTGTGTGGAATTCATTGTTAGTTGTCCAAACAAATATTTTAAACCACTATTCTCTATCATCAACTCAAATATTTTTCCCACGAGAGAATGCCTCCACATATTAAAGGAATGAACTATGACTTCCAACTCTAAATCACATGTGGCATAGTATCTCTCATATTCCTTCACCTTCCTTGATTCATTCATATCACATGCCCATTTTGTGTAAGGCCTCCACCAATCCCTTCCTTGCATGCATCATTGCATACAATGGAATTCACATCCAGATCAACAATCTTCAAGATTGGTGCACTTGTCAATAATTTCTTCAAGCGTTGAAAACTTTCTTCACATTCATAGGTCCATTCATACTTCACACCCTTGTTTTAAAAATAAATGTTTGGGTGTACAATATTTGAAAAACCTTCAAAAAATCTTCTATAATAACCTACAAGTCCCATGAATGAACTTACCTCCAAGACATTCTTTGGTGATTTCCATCCTCTAATGGATTTTATCTTCTCGGGATGAACTACTATCCCTTCCTATGAAATAATATGTCCTAAATAATGGATCTACCTATGATAAAATGATCATTTTCTCAAATTGGGATACAATTGATTCTCTCTCAATACCTATCCATCCTTAAGTGTTTCTCGTGCTCTTCTTTAGAATTAGAACATATGAGAATATCATCCAAGAAAAAAATAACAAACTTGTACAAATACTCTATGAACACTACATTCATCAAACACATTAACACAAGGTGTGCATTTGATAGCCCAAATGGCATCACCACAAACTCATAATATCCATATATTGTTCTAACTGTTGTTTTTATGATATATTCTTCTTTAATTCTCACATGATGATAGTCTAAACTCAATTCAATCTTAGAAAACATCCTTACACATTTCATCTCATCAAATATGTCATGAATCCTTGGTAAAGGATAATTATTGATGATGATGATGATGATTAACGTCCACTAAGACTTAGTTGGTCTATCAAACCTTAAGACGATAAGTGATTACTTGTGATTCTTTAGAATTTTGTTTCTGTGCTTGAAAAGAATAAAGAGAAGCTTTCCAAGATCACCATACTTTTGTTGAGTTAAGAGGTTAGGAAGGTTGGTAGTGTGATCAATATTTTGAAAATGAGATCTAATATGGGTATAGGCTGGACAATCTAAGAGAAAGTGATTTTCATCTTCAACCTTCTTAGTGTCACAAAGGGGACACACTCTTTCATCCAATGGCATTTTAGGAATTGACCAATGCCCAATTTCACTATGGAGCTCGTGAGAATTTGTTATTATCTTAGCAATGCTTATTTTAACCTTATTTATGTGTCTAAAATCAATGAACAACCTTGAAGTTCCATCCTTCTTTGCCACAAAGAGAACCGAGACACCCCAAGGTGACACACTTACGCATATATACCCTTTATTGAAAAGTTCTTCAAGGTCGATTTATAATTCCTTCAACTCTTGTGTGTTCATCTTATAATGAGTCTTGGACATTGGGGAAAATCCAGGCACTGAATCAATACCAAAATCAATATCTCTTTTTTGTGGCAACACTAGTATCTCCACAAATACATCTTCATAATATTTCAAGACTGGATGGTATTCAATACTTGTCACTTTATCCTTAGTTTTCTTTTCCATATGGGTTTCATAAATATGGAATGATTTTCTAAAAATCTTGTTCCACTCCATGGCTAAAATTTCTTTGATTGATATTGGTCTTGGAATACCATGCAATTTCCTTAAGTTACCTTCCTCATCAAGACACACAAATGTTTTTTTGTAGAAATATATGATAACATGATTCTTTTCCAACCAATTCATACTGATCAGGTATTCCTATGAATGCAAAGGTATGATATTCAAATATTCTTTTGTGTTAGGTCTGATTCATGTCCATTGGACAATACTTAACAAATTCATTGATTCTTCTCTTATCTTCTATGGCTAGTTGAATCAACCAATATTTTCCATGTTGTATTCTTCGCAAATGAAATCTCTCAAGAGTATTGGTATCTATGTAACTATGGGTAGCTCAAGAATCAATTAAAATGGCTATGGGATGATTATCAATCCTACCTTCAACTTTAATCATATCAGATTGGTATTATTCTTTCATGTTGTTCAAGGTTGCATAAATTATTTGAATTATTCTTCCCATGTATTCAATTGTATCATCATGCTATATATTGTCAACATTCCTCATCCTTTCCCCTTTGTGAGGGAAATATCTATACATATGGTCTTCCTCACATCCCCAAGATTTAATGGGTTGTTGTCTTGGCATTTTTCCAAATGATTCTATCATCTTAGGCTCATTTTTTGATTGGCTAACCCTAAAAACTATTTCTGAAAAATGGTGGCTTATACCCTTTATTTATTTTCTCCATATAACCTTTCTTGTTGTCATCCCAAGCCTTTTAAAAAGTTATCCTTCATTTATTCTACTCATAAATATAATTTTTATTTTTTATGGCATCTTCTAGGCTCTTTGGCTCATCAAAATGAATCTTATCACTATAGAAAGAAGATATCCCACTCAAAAATCTTTGGATTTGAACCTTATCATCCTTTATGAAGAAAATATACCTCAACAATTCAAGGAACCTCCTCTCTTATTCATCCATTGTGATTCTTCCAAGTTTGAGTTCAAAAAACTCTTTCATCTTCTTATCATAATAATTCTCTCACAAGCATTTCTTCTTAAAATAATTTTAAACTTCCTCTATGAGATCCTCTTCTCATCAATGTTTTTAACCTACCTGATTTGGTCCCACCCCTTTGATGTTTTTCCTTTAATATGGTATACTACAACTCTAGCAGCTTCTACAATTGATTAATAATTTTGCAATTGGAAGTGTTTCCCCATTCCCAACAACCAAGATTCTACATATTCATATTTTTTATGATCACAATCAAATGTAGGAGGCTTAATATTCCTAATCTTTCCTTGCAGATCATGTACCTCATACCTCCTTTTATGATGTAGGACAAGAGACAAACTTGGGATGCTCTCTGACTATGATAATGCATATCCCTTTGTATCTGAGTGGATTGGTGAATGGTGATGATGTCTAATAGAACTTCTAGAGGGCCTTTAACTTATGTCTTGAAATTTGTGTTATGATATCTTCATTGAATCTGATTCTTTATTTATTTGCTTCTACAACATGTTCAATCTTGGTAATAGTTGAGTGTTGATGTGGTTCTACTTATATTGATATTTTATAATTATCTAATTGTAAGCTCTGTAGCTCGACACATCACCTTGTAGGATTCTCATTGTCTCCATTTAATATATCTTTTATTCTTTTCCTTCTTTATGCCCGTTTGACTTTGTCCTTGCATTACCCAAGATTATATACAACCCTTTGACTTCCTCCACATGGTTGCAAGTTCTTTGTGCATCTTCCATGTCTCTAGTTCTCATTATAAACCCTCTTTGTTCAACATGTACCCTTAATTATAAAAAATGTGCATACAACAATTTTTTTTAGATAAAAATAATTCAACAATTCTATAAAATTATCCAAAATGTTTCCCTTAAAATCCATCAATCATCTTCCTTCTGATTTCCTATGAATTTGACTACTCAATACAAAATTTTGGGTGCATCCATAGGTTCTTCTGTCCAATATCTTTCCAATGACTATTTTCTTTCTTAATTTTGACTTCTAAGAATAAAGTTATAGCCATATAAATATTGCCAATTGACCCCTTTCATGCACCTTTATTGCTGGTGCAATTAAGCTTAGACACTAAATTCTTCCACTTGTAGAGGAAAATATGGAAACAACCAAGGAAAATTTTGTAGGAGACTTTGATAAAACTAATGAAATTGAGCTCCCATTATCTCTCATATTTCCTATCTGATGCTCCAGTCAAAATTTGCAACAATATAGAAATGTGAACTTTGGTCTTTTTCACCCCTTTTCCACACTTATACATTTTTAGCCAAGATAGGTATCTATCGATATGTGCATTTATGGAAAAACATCAGTTCATAAAAGTTGTTTGTCTTTATTATTACATGAAATGTTTAGTAACTAAAAGTTTCCATATTTTCCATCTAAGGTCCCTTTTCCTCCTCCGAGAATCCCAAAAATCCCCAAAATGTGGCGTGGAATAATAGATTTTTGACTATTTTGTCATATGCACTCCAATCTATTTCGAATGTTTCCAATACATTCATTATGCATTTTCATGTTTGCTTTTAATTCACTATGTAAAATTTTCACAAGTAACCATTTTCCTACCATTATCCATGACCCTTCTCTTCAAAAACCTGTAATTTTCATTTTCTAGAAAATCAATGCATAATTGGCGAGTGGCCCTCTTTGGAAATTATGTATCCCCCAAAACCATGGAAAAACATGAAACAATTCATCTAATTCTGAATTATTCTTCTCCTAATATGATCCAAATACAATTTTGGCTCTAGAGCTAGCTTTTTTTAAAAGAACATAGGCAACGTTTTCCTATGTGGCATCCTTGCTAACATGGTTACTGATGTGGAATCCTAAGTCCACATGGCACCCTGAGATGATTCCATGTCATCCTCTTGGCCATCCTATCCCTACCCCATCAACCTCCATCACCTTCTTCCTTCTATCTTTGCTCTTTCTTCTCCTTTGTTTTAATTTACTTTATGGGGACCCCTCATACCTGACTACCACCCGGTGCTCAATATGACCAAGGATAGGATGAGGCTTCCTATTATGACCTAAGTGGGGCATATATGGGATTAAATGTATATGATATGACCCCAATGGGGGGCATATATGGTGTTAAATGTATATTCAATCTATAAAGGTATATGTAATAGGGTTGAGCTAATAAGAAAGGTGTTGCATGTGCATTCATTATTAGAGACATGTGAACTATGATGTATGAATGTAAGGGGATATTTGGAGGATTTTATCCTATTATTTAAGGATTTTTTTTGTAACTCATCTGTATTA
Organism: Picea mariana; assembly: GCA_032191745.1. Classification (NCBI taxonomy): domain Eukaryota; kingdom Viridiplantae; phylum Streptophyta; class Pinopsida; order Pinales; family Pinaceae; genus Picea; species Picea mariana. Next base: position 9,720 of record JASDQU011312947.1, read on the forward strand.
TCTATATTGGAGTTGTACACCACGCTCACATTGTTGTACATGGTGTGTACTTCTGGTTTATTATTATCTCTTAAGAGTTTGGTACATAACATTACTTCCTCCTGCATCATTTCCCCCCTTGGTTCCCATCCTTTGGCTGCAATAATGGGCGGGTCCCATCCTGCACCCCCTTTTCCCCAAGAGTGCAACTTTCCCATTCGCTAGATTATAAGGTGGAGGATGAACAATGATCAGTGACTCTCATTGATATCGAAGGTTAATATGCAAGGGAGTTGTGGAAACAAATCCTCCTATACCACCAAATCGCCTTGTATATACGTGTCTTTCCGTAATTCAAATCATATTTTTTTGCAACTTTGCAAAAATGCTTTTAAAAACTTCTATACCACTTATGGTTTTGAAACTCGCCACTTCATCTATTGTGGTAGGCACATTACCATTCAGGATTTCTAATGTGAAATGCATACCCTTGACCTTACCATCATGGATTTCCACCCTACCACCATGGAATTCCATGTAAGTGTTACCATGCCACTTGACATGTGGCCTCCACGTCACTATGTATGGAAAAATCCCAAAATTTTCCAAAATTCAAAACTTTTTCAAATTTAAAAAATGCCTAATCTTGAATTTTTTTTCATGGCTTCCATGAAACTCCATAATTTTTATCCCCTTGGCCAATTTTTAGTTCTAATTTGTCAATTTCTTCCATGCTCAACTCTTTGACATTGATGGGCATGATTTCTTCCTGGATTCACTAAGAAGTTGGGGATTTTTACTCGTTTTCACCATGGTCTCTCTGCGATTCATAAATTTGGCCAATTCTAGGCTTGTAATCACTTAATCATAGGTTAAAATTGGTGATTTCAACCCCTAATATAAATTTCCTCAAATTATAGGAAACTTTCCAAAATTTCTCATGAAAATCTTATGTCAAATAGTTTGCAGGCTTCCTTTCAAAACATTTCCTCTACAATTTTTTTCTTCAGTGTAAACTTTGGCCCATTTAGGCTCAATGTTGAGCCTATGTCTCTGATGCCACATGATAACACATCCAAAACTCACTTTCAAGAACATGTCACTAAAACCCTAAGTCTCTCATATACAAAAATTTTCAAATTTTCTCTTACTTTTCTCATTAACTCTCTGATATCATTAATTAATTATATCTAGCCTTCCTAAAGGCTCATATAATCATGATAACTCACTCTAATACAAGATTGAATATTTCCTATATATGAAACAATATGAAGTTCCAATAACATGTCATACAATACATAAATTATAATAACATGCATAATTATAGCATAATGTACTCATGCACAAGAACATAAATTAAGAATATATATTAATACACATAATACTAACAAAATAAATACATAACATATCAATTTTCTTTTTATGAAGTAACCAACAGTTTGTATACCTCAGATGTTCCTCCCAACCATAGAATCTATTATTTTAGAAATCTCAACAACATGTCACATCTGAGTTGGGGCTATGAATCCACTAGTGAAAAGGCTATCTAATCCAACTATGTTCTAAAAACCAGCAAAACAATGGCTAGACCACAGTAAAAATCTTAAACAACATTTCCTACCTACATCTTCTCATTCCCCGCAACCTACAAAACATAAACAAATGTACCCCCTTCTCTACACCCCAATCCCATAAGCTATCCCACTTCCCTTCCAAGGATCCAAAATAGGTCGGCCTGGAAGTCTCATAGAACTATGTCTCTAGGAAATATAGCTACACTCGGGAGTCTAGGAACCCTCTAGGCCTCATACTCAAGGAAACATATTCTCAACAATTCTCCCTCCAGGGCTCTATCCTTCCCCAAGGAAACCCAAGGAGAATTGTACACCAAAAACCACCTAACATTCATAGGGTTCACAAGGTAATAGGGCCACATTATGTCCTTATATCACACCACAAAACAAATGGTTAGAATTATGGAATGAATGATAATGGATGAAATTTCCACTAAAATCAAAGGTTAAATATGCATGTTCTCTTTTTCCTAAGTGGCACTCAAATAACTACTCACACACCACTTGGGAACTCCTTCTCCCACTTGAGAACTTAGGATAAAATCATAGCATAAGGACTTAGGACTTGGGAATATATTATTATATTCATTGGCTTAATCCCCCTTGACTTAACCCCTTTTCCTTAAGTCTTTTTCCCCTTCCCCTCTGATAGGAAAATCCCCGACCCTCGGGCTGAGATCCACTCAGGATGGTTCTTCCTTCACCTCGAGCCGAATTGGCTCCCTCGGGTCCCTATTGGAACCTCATGAATTCGATCCACAGGGCCTTTGTAAAAACCCGCCCTGTGCAACTTAACACCAGGCGTGAGCCTTATGTCTCTATGCGACCACAACCCAACCTTAGCGCAAGTGCCTTTCGCAACTCATGAGTTTGTGAGTCGATGACCTCGATTTCTCTTTCTCCAAACCTCTGATACCCGAGATACGATACAGGTATGGTTCCTCCTTGTTAGCACCTCTACAAGTGACCATCGGCTAGGGCCTAACTCTAGCACCCCTCGCAACTCGCACCTTCATGAGTTGGAGTGTTGAATCCACGTGCTCCTCCTTTATGAGTCCCCAAGATGCGATAAGTCAACAATGGGTTGACTCCTTTCCTAGGCGATGGGTGTCCACCACCTGTCACCCGCTTCCACTTTTCTCTGGGTGCTTGTTGTTATGCCACATGTCAACTACGCGACCCCACCTATCGGGTGTGCTACATGTTCTTATGAGCCCTCAATGCTCGACACTTCATGACTTCTGGAGTCAAAAAGAACTTCTTTCAACCCCAGAACCTCCGATACGCAATACCCCTTGAAGGTTCTGATCCAACAGTTCTCCCGTGGCTTGGATCCAACAGTCCAGATGTCCTTCCCTGTTCCTCGCAACTCGGGACGAAACCAAGAATTTGGTCTGCCCTCCAAATTCATGAACCTTGAATTCACGAAATGATCCAACGACGTGGGTTGAAATGAGATCAATGGCTCTTATTGACCACGATAAATGGTTCACTTTGATTCTTGATATTAGGGTGGTGAGTTCATCCAACTCCTAACCACCTTACAGCTCCACTAGATCCTACGATCCTTGGGACTTCACGAGCTCTCCACAAAGAATTTTGACCGCCTGATTCACTCCTCAATGACTTGTGCCCAATGACTGAGTGTTCTCCCTCCTGAACTTAACTTCTATGCGGCAGTTTTGATCTCCATCTCCCTTTGACCACTTCAAAGGCGTTATCTCTCCTGATCTTTCACTTTCAAACTCAAGCCTTCCAAAAGGGTTCTTGCTCACACTGCTTGTAGAAAAATTTCAAATAACCTCTGGTTACTTGAATCTTTGACCCTATTCACTCTTTGCAAAAATAGTCCTTCAACCTTCTCCTTAGTTGATAAATTCTAAGACCTCAACTAGCTTGCGCACATCTTGCACGGCTCTGTGCTTCACCTGCACTTCTACGGGTATGAGAACAACGATATCTCTCCTGAGCTCTCTGAGATAAAACTCAGACCCTCATCAACACACACCTTGCAGACATTAACTGCACTCCTTGCAGGAATTCTCAGGAAGAGAAACAATTGAAACTCATTCTTCTTCTCTCTCATACTTCATACATTTAATATGAAATCATACACACAATACAACATTGGAGTAAATGCATAACAAAGAAACAAAACAACTATAAAAATACCATTTAACAAATGTAAACAGTAAGCATCATAACACCATGAAAATTGAGTCAAAGATTCATATATTAACTCAAGTGTTCCGGTACATGGGTTCTTCTCTACATCTTTCTGCTACAACTCTCAATGATGATAATGTTACTCCTCTACCATGATACAAGGGTGAGGGTGTCTATATCTATTTTCCCTCCTACGCTTCTAAACTGTCTAATCTAACATTCATATCTACCTACTTTACATTAACAGACTTAAATGACTATTACATCCGGCAGATGAGAGTAATTTCTCCAGATCTGTTCATATCTCCAAGACATAAATGTAAGTACGCTTCTCCTAGCTATTACATTAATGATTTAGTTTTCAAAATTCAAAACGTTTTCATAAAAAAAGCGTGCCCTTTTTCCATCTGCACGTCCAGCTATTCCTTTGGCTAGGTGCATGCTTTGGCTTTGTATGTTTCTTCTACATCATACTCCCTCGCTTGAAAATTTTCATGAACTCTTGTTCATGAGCTCTTGCACGATCTGTCCATGCTTTTGAATTTTTGCTTCATCCTCCCAACTCGCATCTTCCACTAGATTTCCCTTCCACCTGACCAAGTATTCAAAATACTCCTTTCTCCTGGTCTTTCTGCTAATCCTCTTGTCAATTATGCTTTCCATCTGTGAATTTTTAGCTACAGGCATTTGTTTTGTCCATTGAATTTCTTCTTTCTCATCCTCTGCTCTTGCTTCTTCAGCTCTGTCAGGGTACAAATCTGCGACATTGAATATCAGTGATATTCTGACCCCATTGCGTAATTCAATCTCATATGCGTTTGCCCCAAATTTCTTTATGACCTTTCACGGTCGAATCTTTTTCATTTTCAGCTTATTATACGTTCCCCTTGGGAACATCTCCTTCCTTAGATCTGCAAGAATCAGATCACCAACTTCAAATTGAAGTTCTTTCCTATGTTGATTTGCTCTCCACTTGTATTCTTGATTTGAACTTTGCAATTGCTCCTTAACTCGGCTATGAAGCTCCTTCATTCCTTCTGCAAAGTCCTCTGCACTAGCACTTCTGAATTCATTTTGTTCCGAATCTTTCAATTCAGAAACTCCCCTTGGTTGCATTCCATATACAACTTGGAATGGACTCTGCCCTATTCTTCTATTGAGTGAATCATTGTAAGCGAATTCTGCCTGTGGCAAAACATGATCCCACTGACTGTGGTGTTTAGTCACTAATCTCCTCAGCAAATCTCCCAAGCTTCTATTTATGACCTCGGTTTGTCCATCCATCTGAGGATGATACGCTGAGCTAAAAGACAAACTTGTCCCCAACTTCTTCCATAAGGTCCTCTAGAAATTCCCCACGAACTTGGTATCTCGATCAGACACGATACTCTTTGGCAAACTGTGAAGTCTGAAGACTTCCTTGAAAAACAGGTTCGCAATATGAGTTGTGTCGTTGGTTTTCTAGTATGGTATGAAATGTGCCATTTTTGAAAATATGTCGACTACCACAAAGATTGAATCATATCCTCTCTATGTCCTTATTAGTCCCAATATAAAATCCATGCTCACTGCATCCCACGGTCTTTCAGGTATGGGTAATGGTTGATATAACCCTGTGTTCTTCCTTTTTCCCTTCGTGTGCTGACAAATTCTGCACCTATCCACAAATTTCTTCACATCTATTCTCATCCTTGGCCAATAATATGAGCTATTCAACTTTGAGAACGTCTTGTCATGACCAAAGTCTCTAGCCAATCCTCCACTGTGTTTTTCCTTCAGCAAATTCTCCCTCATGGAGCATTTCAGAATACATAGTTGATTCCCCCTGAACAATAATCCATCCTGGATCATGTATTCATTCCATTGTCTTCTATCTCTGAGAATTGGATTCTCAGATGCCTCATGTGCCTCCTTGAAGTCTGGTTCATCCCTATACATTTCCTTAAGGTTATCAAAACCCAAAGTCTTGACTCTGAATTCCTACATAAGCAAACATTTCCTGCTCAAAGCATCAACAACTTTGTTAGCAGTTCCAGAAATATGCTTAGTTACGAAAGTAAAATTCTTCATGTATTCAACCCATTTAGCATGTTTTTGGTTCAACTTCTCCTGTCGACTTACGAATTGCAAAGCATGATTATCGTTGTACAAAACAAACTCCTTGGGAACCAAATAGTGTCTCCATTTCTTCAGTGCTTGTATGACTGCGTAGAATTACTTGTCATATGTGGAGTACTTAATCTTCACTTCATTCAGTGTTTCACTAAAATATGCGACCGGCCTGTCGTCTTGGCTTAAGACCGCTCTAATTGCAAATCCACTCTCATCACATCTGACTTGGAATGTCTTGTTGAAATCTGGCAAAACCAGAAGTGGTTGCTCAGTGATCTTCTTCTTCAGCAGATTGAAACTCTTCTCTACTTCCTCCGTCCAGTGAAAATATTTATGTCTTTTCTTCACTGTATCCATCATCAGTGCGCTAATTCCACTGAAGTTTTGGATAAATTTCTTGTAGAAGCTAGCCAAACCATGGAAGCTTCATACTTCAAATACAGTCTTCGGCGATGGCCAATCCTTAATCACCTTTATCTTTTCTAGATCCATTTTCAGTTCATTTGCAGATATAACAAAACCCAAATAAATGAGTTATGTCCTCATAAATGACGTTTTCTTCATATTGATCAACAATTTCTCTTGCTATAATCTTCTCATTACTGCAACTAAGTGCTTTAAGTGTTCTTCTTCTGTCTTGCTGAAAATCAATATATCGTCAAGATATACAATGACGAATTTCCCTATGAAATCCTTTAGGACTTCATTCATCAACTTCATGAAAGTATTGGGCACATTCGGTAAGACAAATGGCATGAAAATCCATTCATATATCCCTTCATTTGTCTTGAATGTTATCTTCCATTCATCACCTTCTCTCATTCGAATTTGATGATATCTGCTTTTCAAATCAATCTTTGAAAAAAATCTTGCTCCACTCAAGCAATCCATGAAGTCATCCATCCTTGGAAATGGAAATTTGTATCTGATGGTAATATTATTGATTTCCCTTGAGCCTGTACACATTCTCCAGCCTCCATCTTTCTTTGGGCTGAGCACTGTCGAAACAATGCATGGACTCAAGCTCTCCCGAATCAATCCTTTGTCCCTTAAGTCCTGGATCTATCTCTTAACTTCTTCATTTTCCTGTAGCATCAATCTGTACGCTGTTTTGTTCAGTAAACTGGCTCTAGGTATAAGATCGATATGATGGCTTATACTCCTGATAGGAAGGAACGAACAAGGTAGTTCGTCCACTACTATATCATCAAACTCTTCCAGCAACTCCTAAATTTCTTCTGGTAGATCATTTATTATTGTACTAGTCAAAACAATTTTGGGCTTCCTGACCACAATAAATTGTGTGTCTTCCTTCTTCTTAACCTCATTAAGAAGTTCCTTCCCACTCATGAGAAGTACAGTGTTGCTCATTTCTGTTTTCACCTCTTGGTTCTTAATCGGCAGTAACATATGCATCCTACCATTTTTTTCCAGGGTGTACGTGTTCTTTCTCCCATCATGAACTACATTTCTGTCATATTTCCATGGTCTACCCAGCAATAGATGACAAACATCCATGGGAATGACATCACATAATATTTCATCTTTATATCCTCCTATTTTAAATTCGACTAAACACTGTTTAGTGACATTTACCTGATGTCCTTTTTGTAGCCACAAAACTTTGTATGGGCTTGGATGTACAATAGTGTCCAGCTCCATCTTTTCTACCATCTTTGTTGATATGAGATTGTATGTGCTACTGCTATCCACTATGACTTTGCATACTCTATCCTTAGTTTTCCAAGCAGTCCTAAATAGACTGTTTCTTTGGGCTAGGTTCTCAGGATCCTTCTTTGGCTTCAAGATAATTTTCCTCATCATTAAGTATCTTCCACCCTCAGCATCTTATGTCTCAACATCTCATCCTTGAGCTTCGGCAATGTGAGTTTCACCACCATATTTCTTCTTATCTGGACACTCATAGGATTTATGTCTGATTTTTCCACAAACAAATCATTTCACTTCACCTCCTCTGCCTCTTTCTCTTCCTTTGGCTCGAGGAAAAGTATTTTTATCAACATACTACCTTCCCTGTGAGATTCCTCCTCTCTCAGGTTGAATTTGAGGTTTCTTCCTTTCTTCTTTAGGTCTCCGAGTTCTGTCTTGAGCAATTTTCTTGCCTTTGGCTTGACTTCTACCTCAACCTCTTTGACCTTGCCTCTGGATCAACTTCTCTTCAGATTTTGGAGCTATTTGATAATCATATTTCACATTTTGAATGGTCATCATGCTCATCTCATCTCGAATGTCATATCGTAGACCATTAATGTACCTGAAAACTTTTTAATCATTGCTTTCCTAATGACCTGCTCTGATGTTTATCCTACAAAATTCTTCAGTGTATTCTTTCACTAACATCAACTTCTGTCTCAAATTCTACATCCTTCGAAACATAGTGATTTGATAATCCCTGGGTATGAATTTGGCTTTCATTTTTGCAACCATTCTATCCCATCTTTTAATTTTTTGCTTGCCCTTGCAGCGTCTGTCATCCTGCAGTTCATCCCACCATAGTGCTACATGCCCTTTAAGTCTGGTAACGACATGTTTGACTTTCTTGTCTTCATAGACATCCTTTTAGTCAAAGTATTTGTCTACATCTCTAATCCAGTCTAGAAGCTCTTCAACATCCAAGTTTCCCTCATACACTGGAATGTCCATTTTTTCTCTAGCACCTATCCTTGCAACAACCCTGAATAGGCATTCTTCTGCAACATCTTCGACTGCAACTTCTTCTCCTTCGCTTCTAGATTCATTTTCACTTTCATCCTCGCTGATATCCCCATTGTTGACTGTGTGCCTTTGTGTTGTCTCCATAGCATCAAGCCTGGCACGTAACTCACAAATTTCTCTTTCCACTGCTGGATCAGGTATTTGCCTCTCTCTTCTTCTCAGCATTTCTCTTTCCACTGCTGGATCAGGAATTAGCATGTCTCTTCTTCTCAGCAGCATGGTTGTAAAACTTTTCTCCCTTCTTTCTACTACAGAAAGAAAACAAATTATTCTAGGCTCTGATACCACAAATGATAGCAAGATCCCCGACCCTTGGGCCAAGATCTGCTCAGGATCATGAATCTTCCTTCACCTCGAGCTGAATCATCTCCCTCGGGTCCCTATTGGAACCTCATGAATTTAATCCATGGGTCCTTCGTAAAAACCCTTCGTGCTCAACTTAACACCAGATGCGATCCTTATGTCTCCATGCGACCACAACCCGACCTTAGTGCAAGCACCTTCCACAACTTGCGAGTTCATGAGTCGATGACCTCGATTCCTCTTTCTCCAAACCTCCGATACCTGAGATACGATATGGGTATGGTTCCTCCTTGTTAGCTCCTCTACAAGCGACCACCACCTAGGGCCTAACTCTAGCACCCCTCGCAACTCGCAACTTCGCGAGTTGGAGTGTTGAACCCTTGTGCTCCTTCTTTACGAGTCCCCAAGACAGGATAAGTCAACAATGGGTTGACTCCTTTCCCAGGTGACAGGTGTCCACCACCTGTCACCTGCTTCCAATTTTCTCTGGGCACTTGTTGTTACGCCACCTATCAACTACGTGGCCCCACCTATCGGGTGTGCTACATGTTCTTATGAGTCCTCGACACTCAGCACTTAGTGACTTCTGAAGTAAAAAAGAAGTTATTTCAACCCCCAAACCTATGATACATGATACCCCACGAAGGTTCTGATCCAACGGTTCTCCTGTGTCTTGGATCCAATAGTTTGGATCTCCTTCCATGTTCCTTGCAACTTGGGATGAAACCAAGAATTTGGTCTACCCTCCAAAGTCATGAACCTTGAATTTGTGAATTGATCCAATGACGTGGGTTGAAACGAGATCAACGGCTCTTATTGACCATGATCAATGATTCACTTTGATTCTTGATATTAGGGTGGTGAGTTCATCCAACTCCTAACCACCTTACAGCTCCACTAGATCCTATGGTCCTCACGACTTCACGAGCTCTCCATGGAGAATTTTGACTGCCCGATTCACTCCTCAATGACCTATGCCCAACGAATGAGTTTTCTCCCTCCTAAACTTAACTTCTATGTGATGGTTTTGATCTCCGTCTCTCTTTGAACACCTCAAAGGCGTTATCTCTCCTGAGCTTTCAATTGTAAACTCAATCCTTCCAAAAGGATTCTTACTTGCACTCCTTGCGGAAAACTTTCAAATAACCTCTGGTTATTTGAATCTTCAAACCTGTGCACTCTTTGCAACAGTAGTCCTTCAACCTTATCCTTAGTTGATAAATTCTAAGACCTCAACTAGCTTGCGCACACCTTGCATGGCTCTGTTCTTCACCTGCACTTCTGCGGGTATGAGAACAACAATATCTCTCCTAAGCTCTCTGAGATAAAGCGTAGACCCTCATCAATGCACACCTTGCGGACATTCACTGCACTCCTTGCAGGAATTCTAAGAAAGAGAAGCAATTGAAACTCATTCTTCTTCTCTCTTAGACTTCATACATTCAATATGAAATCATACACACAATATAGCATTGGAATAAATGCATAACAGAGAAAAAAAATAGTTGTAAACATACAATTTAACAAATGTAAACAGTAAGCATCATAACACCTCGAAAATTGAGTCAAAGCTTCATATATTAACTCAAGTGTTCATGTACATGGGTTCTTCTCTACAGCTCTCTTCTACAACTCTCAATGATGATAATGTTACTCCTCTACCATGATACAAGGGTGAGGCTATCTATATCCATTTTCCCTCCTACGCTTCTAAACTATCTAATATAACATTCATATCTACCTACTTTACATTAAAAGAATTAAATGCCTATTACATCTGGCAGATGAGAGTAATTTCTCCAAGTCTATTCATATCTCCAAGGTATAAATGTAGGTACGCTTCTCCTAGATATTACATTAATGCTTCATTTTTCAAAATTCAAAACGTTTTCATAAAAAAAGCGTGCCCTTTTTCCATCTACACGTCCAGTTGTTCCTTTGGCTAGGCACGTGCTTTGGCTTTGTATGTTGCTCCTGCATCACCCTCTCATGGATTTCTAGCCACCTATACTCTCTATCTAACTTTCTCTACAACAATGATGTATTTTTATTAATATATCCGAGTGTGATTACAATTTATAGTTCCAGGGTCATTGACCTTTCAAAATATAGGATCTACAACCTAATATCGCACAGGAACTTGAACTAAAAACATATACACACATAAACTTTGGCCCAAACCTTCTTTGCTCAGGAACATATAAAAAATATATGTACATTTACAACTCGAGGATCAACTTGGGGTATTACATCATGTGTGGCATAATTTCTCTCATTGTCTTTCAATTTGCTTGAATCATAACATACCACATGCCCATTTTGTGTAAGGACTCCACCAATCCCCTCCTTGCATGCATCTGTGCACACAACAAAGTTATCATTTGAATCAACAATTTTTAATATTGGTGCACTTGTAAGTAATTCCTTCAAAATTTAAAAACTATTTTCACACTTGGAGGTTAATTCAAATTTTATCCCCTTATTTTAAAAATAAGTGATTGGATGTGCAATCCTTGAAAATCATCCAATAAATCTCTTGTAATAATATGCAAGTCCCATGAAATACACTACCTCCATTACATTGTATGGTGCTATACATTCTATTATTACCTTAATAATTTACAGATCCAATACTATCCCTTTCTTTGAAATAATATGGCCCAAATAAGGGATATTATTTTGGTAAAATGAAAATTTTCTCAGATTGGTATACATTTGATTCTCTCTTAACACTTTTATCACCATTCTCTAGTGATTATCATTCTTTTCCTATAGCTTATAATAGATAAGTATGTCATCCAAAAATACTAGAAAAAAATTATCCAAGTAATTTTTGAATATGCTATACATGCGACACATTAAGACAACTGGTGCATTTGTTAATCCAAATGGCACTGCTAAAAACTCATAGTCTCGATACTTATTTCTAAATTTTTTATTGCGTATATATATTCATCTTTTATTCTCACACGATGGTACTCGAATCTTAGGTCTATCTTGGAAAATACATTTACTCCTTAAAGTTTATTGGAGAGATCATTAATTCTAGAAAGAGGGTGCTTGTTCTTCACTGTAGCTTTATTTAGTTTGTTAAAGTCAATGGAAAAATTAAAGGTAACATACTTATTCTTCACAAAGAGAACTGGTGCTTCCTAAGGTTATACACTTAGGTGTATGTATTCCTTGTTCAACAATTATTCCAGTTTCATTTGCAATTCTTTCAACTCTGGGGTGCTCATTATGTAAGCAGCTTTGGATACTGGGGAAACTCCAAGAATTAGATCAATATATAAATATTTGTCTCTCTTGGGTAGTAAACCTGGAATATCCCCAAATACATCCTCAAATTATTGTAGCATGGCAAAATCCTCAGGTTTTAGACTCTTATTCTAGGCTAGTTCTTCCACATTGGCTTCAAATAATTGAAAACCTTTTCATAAATGTCTCTTTAGTTTTATGGCCAAAATTTCCCTTATAGAAATAGATATTGGAATCCCCTTCACAAATCTTTGGTTTCCTTCTTCATCAAGACATGTAAATGTCTTATTATGGAAATCTAGGACAACATGATTTTATTCCAACCAATCCATTCCAATTAAGATATCATAATATCCCAATGGAATTATATTTAGATCGACACTTGTATTGAATCCATTCTATACTAGACAACTTATAACACCCTCATTGATCCTTCTTTTAGTTCTAGTAGCTAGCTGAACCAAACATGATATTTCCGGATTACTCTTTTTCAAATGAAATATATCCACTAATTTAGGATCAATGTATCCATGGATTGATCCTAAATCAATGAAGATAGAAATAGACTGATTGGTAATCTTTCCGTCCACCCCAATTATGTAGGATTGATTTTCTTCTTGTTTATCTCCCAGGGACACATATATCCTTGGAATATAATACCCACATCATTAGTTGTAGTAGCCTTCTGAAAATTGTGAACAATCCTCATTTTGTCTTATTTATGAGGGAAATATTTATACAAATGCTCTCCTTTACACCTTCAAACATTTGATTGATGGTATTGATCTTTTATTGAAATATTCTACCATCTTGTACTCACTTTGAGTTTCTTGGATTTGTTGATACACATTAGGACTGCTCTTAAAAGGTGAAGGAGGTTTGAAACCTCTCATCATTTGTTCCACTTTTTCCTTCTTGGTTTTCCAAGACTTTTGGAATGCTTCTCTAAATTTACACTTGTCATACAGGTACTTAGCCTTCCTTATGGTCGCTTTCGAACACTTTGGATCACCAAATTGTATTTTATCTTTGTAAAATGTAGGTAGCACACTCAAAAACCTCTAAATCTTTATCTTCTAATATTTAATGAACCCCACATATATCAACAATTCTAAGAACTTTTTTTCATACTCATCCATAATCATATTTCCTATCTTGAGTTCAAATAAATCTTTTATATTTTTGTCATAGTAATGCTCTAAAATATAATTATGTTGGAAATATTTCTTAAACTACTTCCAAGTTATATTATTTTCATTGATGTGATTCACCTTCTTCATCTAATATCACCACCTTGAAGCCTTTCCTTACAAATGGTATATGGGAATCTTGGCTTCAAAGTTGGAGGAATAATTATTGTTGTAGGAAAATCTCCCTGCGGACAGGTAGATTGCCTCTAAGAGCTTGACCCTAACTCTAGATAGAAAATGCTTAACATGGACAATGACTTCCTTTCAAATCTATATAAACTAACACATGAGAAGGAAGGATGACAGAAGTACCTTTTATCGACGTTTGTCCCTGCACGCTCCAAGTTGCGCTCCAATCCTTTGCTCCTCACTGAGTTCTGCAGAAAAACAAGATACAACCACTTCCTACTCTATTGATATTAGCTTAAAAACAAATCTATCAATTAATGATAAGTTCATGTGACATTAGACACAAACTAGAAAGAAACAGGCCAAGCGTGTCACATTGATGAGAATAACAACAACAGTACTTACAATCAGAGATGCGAATGCGACAACTTCGTCAAGTCCCCTTTGTCTAACCCTTGCCTGAAAGATCCACAACCTGGATAACAGCAGCTTCACTGATCACTCTCCTTTGGCTGACTGTGAGTTTCCTCCAAGATCATAAGTTTCATATCTTCAGTTCTTCCCCCTTTCCACCATCATAGAGCCTGTTTATATAGGTTAAGAAGAGCTTAACCTCTTGAGTTATCTTTAGAACAAGTTGGGAACCTTCTCCTTAGATCAGGGATCTCTTGATGAAACCAATAATTCGAACACAACTACCTCCTAATATCGAAATATCCTCCCCTTATTCTCCTCAACGGGCCAACTACTACCTCAGATTAGGCAGTGCTCCCTTAGAAGGGGCATCAGAGCACCATAACACTCCCTGGTAAGCTTTAGGGGAGTGCCATCACCTTCACGATGAGCAGCGTGCCTTCAGAGGGGGTTGGGGAGCGTTATAATGCTCCCTGAAGCCTTGTAGGGGAGCGCCAGCACTTCTAGGGCTGAAATAGGGGAGCTCTCCTCCTCAAAACCTTTGTTTCAGAGCCTTCTTCAGGTGTCAAGAGTTATTTGACTTCGGTAAACCAGTTCTCCTTCTTCAAATCAAGCATATGCGATGTTATAAGTGTCTCCTTAGTGTCGTTGACATGGCAGTATGTATGAACATCATTTGCGACACTTGTGACCAACTTGTGACACTTGCGAAAGTTGTAAGGAAGATGCGACACTTACGATAATTGAGAGGGACATGCGACACTTATCCATCTGAGTAATTTTGACGTGTAACAGAATTCCCCCCAAAGTATGAAGTTAGAAGATGCCAACTGATAACTGAAATACTTTGTAGATGTTCAAGCAAGGGTATAGACTCGGAGAACCTGACAGAAGCTGCACACAAACATCCAACAAGTATCATGACATATTTCAAAACCCAAGGCAGGCATACCTATGCTTGGGTGATCAAGACTTAGCAGGATATGGCCGCCATAAAATACACTGTGGATCCATAATTATATTGATAAAAAGGTATAGCCACCAAAGATACAATGTGGATCTATACTCTGATGACTCGAACTGATCGTAGCCACGAAGAGTACACAGTGGATCTACGAGATGACAAGACATAGCTACGACCAATACAAAGTGGATCTATGTAACAGTGTATGTGTTCTTTGTCCAATGTGAATTCCTTCGCAGCCCGGG
>JASDQU011312947.1:24889-37684 GCA_032191745.1 Picea mariana
ATGTGAGAAGGGGATCCCAGGCAGACTTATACAATAACTGGATTTGACTCTTCCTAACTCAAGATGCTAGTGTTTGTTTAGGAAACTTTGGAGAGTTATGCTCACAGCCCTAATCCAAAGTACTAAGCCTAGTCTACTGTTGGTGGAGGATCCTAGAAAAGAAAAAGTTCTAGATAACTTTTAATTAGCATTGATTTTATGGCTGTTCTTTATGCAAAGGGGTGCATGGAAGTGAAACAAATGAGATTATGACTCAGACCCAAAGAATGCATTGAATATGATAAACAGTAATTTTCTTTCAATGAACATCTAGCTAAGGGAGAGAGAGAGTTCTTTTCACTAATCAAGCACAAATAAGAAATGCCCTCAACGATTCTTTTTCTCAATCAAATCCTGATGTAATGCAAAAACTTTTAAATGCCTTCTAATATGCACAATCAATCATAAAGATGTCTTTTATTGTTTGCGTATGAGTGATGATCAATACAACACAATGCTCATCTTGCTAATTATCTTTTGTATGAATGAAAATCAAACTAGCACAAGCAAAATTCACACAAACAATACACCCTTTCATTGCAATCAAAACCAAAAGCGAAAGAAAAGAAACAATCAAAGAGAAAAACAAACTTCACACCCAAAAGAAAAAGTTGAAGAACAATGATCTTGACTGAAATGGAGATAAATAGGTCTGTAGGCCTTTGATGACCTTCACCAGGGTTTTTACTTGGCTGATGAGGAGAGAAAAACAATGCATGGGTTTCAAACTTCACTCAAAAGAAAAAAAAACTCAATAAAAATGGTGAAGAAGGCTACAAAATCCAACTAGCAAGATGTTTATTCTTCAAAAAGACAGATGTCAAGGCTGAAAGGGAAGAAACATTGACTTACAAGGCTACTCAGCAAAGGAGACACAGAGGAAAAACCCAGAAAAAGAAATTCTGGAGGGTTTTTTGGGCCAAAGAGGGCTAGCGCTTTGTTGCCAAAGGAAAGGAGCGTTATAGCACTCTGTGTAAAGCTATGGGAGAGCGCTGGCACTCTGTTAACACTAGGACAGGGGCGCCAGGGTCTAAAATTCCCAGAAATGTCAAAAAAATAAAAAAATTGCAATTCAATTCGACAATTATGCTAAGTGTGGTAGGGTAAGGAGCTAATCAGCTCATGAAACCAATCAAAAGAGGAGTGAACCAGGTCTGAAACAATCAAGGGATAGAACTAGGTCAATGAGGAGAAATCAAAACAAGAGGTTTTGATTTGAGGCTATCTCCCTAGCGGAGTCGCCAGTTTCTGTTGTAGGAAAATCTCCCTGCGGACAGGTAGATTGCCTCTAAGAGCTTGACCCTAACTCTAGATAGAAAATGCTTAACATGGACACTGGCTTCCTTTCAAATCTATCTAAATTAACACATGAGAACGAAGGATGACAGAAGTACCTGTTATCGATGTTTTTCCCTGCACGCTCCGAGTTGCGCTCCAATCCTTTGCTCCTCACTGAGTTCTATAGACAAACAAGATACAACCACTTCCTACTCTATTGATATTATCTTGAAAATAGATCTATCAATTAATGATAAGTTCATGTGACATTAGACACAAACTAGAAAGAAACAGGCCAAGCGTGTCATATTAATGAGAATAACGACAACAGTACTTACAATCGTAGATGCGAATGCGACAGCTTCGTCAAGTCCCCTTCATGTAACCCTTGCCTGAAAGATCCACAACCTGGATAACAACAGCTTCACTGATCACTCTCCTTTGGCTGACTATGAGTTTCCTCCAAGATCATAAGTTTCATATCTTCAGTTCTTCCCCCTTTCCACCATCATAGAGCCTGTTTATATAGGTTAAGAAGAGATTAACCTCTTGAGTTATCTTTAGAACAAGTTGGGAACCTTCTCCTTAGATCAGGGATCTCTTGATGAAACCAAGAATTCGAACAAAACTGCCTCCTAATCTCGAAAGATCCTCCTCTTATTCTCCTCAACGGGCCAACTACTGCCTCAGATTAGGCAGTGCTCCCTTAGAAGGGGCATCAAAGTGCTATAGTGCTCCTTGGTAAGCTTTAGGGGAGTGCCAGCGCCTTCAAGATGAGTAGCACTCCTTCAGAGGGGGCTGGGGCGTTATAATGCTCCCTGAAGCCTTGTAGGGGAGCGCCAGCACTTCTAGGGCTGAAATAGGGGAGCGCTCCTCCTCAAAACCTTTGTTTCAGAGCTTTCTTCAGGTGTCAAGAGTTATTTGACTTCAGTAAACCAGTTCTCCTTGTTCAAATCAAGCATATGAGATGTTATAAGTGTCTCCTTAGTGTCATTGACATGGCAGTATGTCTGAAAATCATTTGCAACACTTGTGACCAACTTGCGACACTTGCAAAAGTTGTAAGGAAGATGCGACACTTATGACAATTGAGAGGGACATGCGACACTTATCCAACTGATTAATTTTGACGTGTAACAATTATGTAACTATAAATACTTTCTAATTCCAAAAAAATATGGTTCACCCTCTTCTCTATTTTGTTTTCTCCATCAAAATTTGGTGGCTTGAGCTTCTCGAGTTCTCTTGCAAATTGTCCAATTCATGCATTCTTATTTGATGCCTGATAAGATATACTTATAGGTTGCTCTGGGATTCTTCAGATAAATGTTCCTTCCTTGTTTAGTAAAAAAGTGAGTGATGTGGTCTCTAAGTCTTTAAAATACTCCTCAAATTCCTGGATCCTCTATAATCATCCCTTCTTGGATGATATATTCATATTTCCTCATGTATTAAACTTGTTCCAACTCTGAATTTCTTTTCGAGTTGGTTTAGAGTTTGCAAAAGTCAATTATTTATATGATTTTCCTCTACTTGAGATTTGATTATCCTCTCATTATCATATATGTATATTTTCATTTCCATTCTTAATTCTTAATGGCCTCTATCATGTATTTTAGCTTTACTCCAGTCCTATGCCCATTAAACTCCGTCTCATCATTGTCCACACTAATATTCAAGTCCCTAACTTCTTCCTCATGGTTGTGAGTTCCCTGAGCAGATTCCATGCTTCTAGTCCTCATACTAAACTTGATCTATTCTTCATATTCCCCTAACTCTAAAAAATGTGTATGCAACAAAATATTATTAGATAAGAACAAATGTACATTTCTAGAAAAATTATGCATAATTTATGTCCTTTTAAGGCCACCAATCATCTTATTTTTAATTTTCTAATAATTTTTTATACTCCAATCCAAATTCCAGGTAGATAATATAATCATTCTCTCTAAGATATTTAGATTGATTGCTCTCTTACTCAATTATGAGCTTTGAGATGACAATTATGACTCTTTGAAAATAACACGTTTTCCCCTTTTATACTTGTCTAACTAGTATGAATAATTTCAGAGGCTAAGTTGAGACACTTGTAGAAGAAAATATATAAGGAACCAGAAGAAATTTGGTATCCTATGGATATATTATTTCCGATGGTGAACAATCAACATCCTTAATATTTTCAATTTGATGCTCCAATCACTTTCTGCAACAATATGGAAATGTCAACTTTGCACTTTTTCCCAAACATTGGATTTTTAGCCACACTGGATATTTCCCAAAATCAATAGTTCTATAGAAAGTTACTCAGGTAAAGTTATTTGGATGGATAAGTAAATAATATTTTCTATATTTTCCATTTCGGGTATCTTTTCCTCCTCTGGAGATATCAGGAATCGCTAAAAAGTGACCCATAATAGTGGATTTGACCTTGTTTGGGCACTGCCACTCCAAATATTTTAGAATATGGACAAAATCCCAACCTGACATCTCTCTTCATTGTTTTTGAACTCTCTGTAAAAATTTCATCTTAATCTGGGTATTGGTTACTGAGAACCATCTTGATCTTCAAAAACCACTAATTTATATTTCCTTGAAATATGGAGCTAAATCAACTAGTGGGTCTCACTAGAACTTTTATTCCCCTTGACATTGTTGACATAATCTCAAAATTTCATCTATATCTAAGCAAATATGCTTCTATTATGGCCAAAAAAATATTTTGGCTCCATATATGTTTTTTAAAATCACCTTATCTTTTTTGAGAGGTCATCCTTGCTAACATGGATGACACGTTCCTACTAACATGACACAAGTTTCCACCTTTCAACATGTGAGGTAGCCACATCATATTTTTTCCATCATAGCCTTTCCCTATCATATTTTTTGTAATTCCCTACTCTCTTTCCTTTTCCTTTTATTTCCTTCATTTTATTTTATATTGTGGGCCTTGCTCGTGCTTGTCTACCCACCCGATGCTCATTCTAACCGCAGATGAGACAAGGGTCCCACCTCCTATACTAGACTTACACTTGGTACCCATTCATTACTTGTGGTGATGGGAGGTTCCCTTCCCACAAAGTTACTCTTGGTGCGCAACATGCTCGATCCCCATATCGAACAACAAAGATTGAGGGTATATCAATGACTTAGATATATATCAGGATTTTTTGTGGGAGGGAGCCTAACGACACTAAACAGACCAATACAACCATAGAACCCTCAACCTATGTGTCATCCTATAATTTAAATCAATCCATATTTCAATTTTTCAAAACCACTGACAAATAATTTTGATATTCCTTATGGTATTGGGTCCTTCTCCTCGCCTGTGATGGCACCTACATCATCCCTCGAGCCTGCCATTATGCACTGTATACTATTGATATTTCCACTATTTCCTTCCACCCCACCACCATGGAATACCAATTTGGAATTCCATGTCACCACACCCACGTCTCCTGACATGGGGCCTCCATGTCACCATGTATGCAAAATTCTGCAATTTTTGCAAAATTCCCAAAATCCCCAAATTTTAAAAATTGTTTAATTTCAAAATTTATTACTTGAATTCCATGGAAGGTTTGTAATAAAGATTATCATGTCCAATTGTTTCCCTTTTCTTGTCAATTTGACTCCTATACTTGCAACACATCATCTTTTCACTAATTTCTTGGCATCACCTTTGCACTCATTTCTCGGATAATTTTACTTTAAAAATTGGGGCTTTTTCCCAATTTCACCCAATTTCCTCTAGTTGTTCTTCCTTCAATATTTCATCCAATTAAGGGCCAAAAATTACTTAGATAGAGGTTAAAATCGGGATTTTCCCCAAAAATTATTGTTAGTATATTTAGACACTTAGGAGTTAGTTAAGATCTGCTTGGTCTAATGTGTCGTTAGGTAAAAGTGTGTTTCTTAGTGTGGTTATTTAGTATGCATTAGTATGCATTTGTAGTTAGGAAATCCAACGGTCACGATATGATCTGGACATAGAGTGATTTGACGGTTCATATTGTCCTTGATCTTAACGACCATTGATTCATGGCTTAACACCAGATTAGGCCATGATCTCTATTTAAATATCATGGAGGGTCATTTGCCGATGATCGATTCTGAGAAAATCTCTTGTAAAATCTCATTGTAATATTTTTCTTTTTCATTAATAAATTGCTCCAAGTAGCCACGTTGGCTGGGGCCATGGATGTTTCCCTGTAGGTGTTTTACCACATCAAAACATCGATGTGTTGATACTTTATTTTAGAAAGTTGAAGGAATTGTCTATAAGGAAACACTTGCCACTGTAGCCAAAATGAATTCCATGCACCTTGTTCTTTCCCTTACTGTCTGAAATAAATGGGAGGTCCATTAGATGGATGTGAAATCTGCCTTCTTCCAGAGAGATTTGTAAGAATTAATCTATATGGAACAACCTCCTGGCTATGTCCAAAATGACTCTAGCATTTTTTTCACCTTAAGAAATCTCTTTATTGTTCTTAAGAAAGCTCCCCGAGCTTGGTATTCCAAAATGGACAACTTTCTTATTGACACTGAATTCTCTAGATGCCATTCTGATCCTAATGTCTATACCAAGAAAGTAGGAAGTCATCTCATAATCCTTGTCCTTTATGTTGATGACCTTATCCTTACTGGTAGTGACTCAAAACTTTTAAACCATGTGAAAATCAGCCTTAGGAAGAAATTTGAAATGACAGACTTAGGTTTTTTGCACTATTTCCATGGCCTCCAAGTTTTTCAAACCAATGAAGGAATTTTTCTTTCCCAGTATAAGTATGCTTGTGAAATTCTTCTTCACTTTCACATGGACAACTGTAAACCATCCCCTTCTCCATTCCAGTTTGGAACCAAGCTTACTGCCACCTATACTTATCATGAAGTTTATTCCACCATGTACCTTCAGCTAGTTGGCAACCTCTTATACTTGACTCATAGTTTTCCTAATATTTCCTTTGTTGTTGGTCTTGTTACTCGGTATATGCAAAAAACCCATGAAAACCAATGAAAAGAAGCTAAAAGGATACTTCTCTATGTATGTGGTATAGTTTAGTTCAGGATACATTATAGTTCAGGTGGAATCCTTTATTGGTTTGTTTCACTGATTCAGATTGGGTTGGGGACCCTGATGATCAGAAGTCTACTACAAGTTATGTTTTCAGCCTTCTTTAAGGACATGTCACTTGGGCCTATAAGAAACAATAGACTATTTCACTTTCTTCAGCAGAAGCAGAGTACCGAGCAGTGATGAGAGCAAGTCAAGAAGCCTTATGGCTTCGAAGGATCCTTTCAGAGTTTGGATTCGAGTAGCAACATCCAACCAGCCTTTGGTGCAACAATCAGAGTTCCATTAAGCTCAGAAAATACCTAGTTCAACATCATCATAGAAATCACATCGAGATACACATGCACTTCATAAGAAAGCTCATTCATGATCAAGTTATTGAAGTTCTCTTTTTCCCTACAAAAGATCAAGTTGCAGAGTTTTTCAAAAAGTCTCTTACAGAAGATAAGTTTTCCAAAATTTGATCTATGTTAGGAGTTCATGATGTTGTCATTAAGGGGAGATAGGATCTAATGCCTCCTTCCTTCTCTTATTGTGCCACTATTGTAAATCCTTCAATCCTATCCCAAGTTGTTCTTAAGGGGGGATGTTAGGATATTTAGACACTTAGGAGTTAGTTAAGATCTACTTGGTCTAATGTGTCATTAGGTAAAAGTGTGTTTCTTAGTTTGTTTCTTTACTATTCATTATTATGCATTTGTATTTAGGAAATCTTATGGTCACGATATGTTCCCGACATAGAGTGATCTGAAGATTCATATTATCCTCAATATTAATGACCATTGATCCATTGCTTAGCACTTGATTGGTCCATGATCTCTATTTAAAAAGAATGGAGGGTCATTTTCTGATGATCGATTGTGAGAAAATATCTTGTAGAATCTCTCTGTAATCTTTTTTTTTTTGCATTAATAAACTGCTCCAAGTCACTGCATTGGCTAGGGCCATGGATGTTTCCCCGTAGGGTTTTTCCCACATCAAAACATCGGTGTGTTGATATTTCATATGTTTGTGTGAGTGGTTAATAAAGGTGTCCATACTTTGTTGTAATGCCTGTGTTGTTGAACAATTACAAGAAATTTACACCAAATTTTCGCTTGGGAAATTTTGTCAAATAATTTGAAAACATCTCATAGAATATTTACCTGTAATTTTTTTATTTAGCATGTTGGCTCTGGACCATGTAGGCTGAGTGTAAAACATGTGCATTTGCATACTAATCTATAATATACCCAACCACCCCTATACCGACTAGGATAGTGGGGTAATATTTGGACAACTTTGTTGTGTGTGCAAGTGCATGCAAGGAGGGGCTTTGTGGAGTCCTTACAAAAAATGGGCATGCAGTGTATTATGAGTCAAGGAAATTGAAAGAGCATGAGAGAAATTGTGCCACACATGACTTAGAGTTGGTATATATAATCCATTCTTTCAAAATGTGGAGGAATTATATCATGGGAATTTTTTCTTAGTTGAGGACAGACCATAGTGGTTTGAAATATTTGTTTGAGTAGCGAGTTAAATTCCATCCAATTAAATGGATTTAATTTTTGAGTGAGTAAGACTTTAATATAAATAACAATAAATGTAAATAGAACAAACTAGTTGATGCACTCAACAGGAGAGTGCATGATATGCATTCTACAACCATAAGCATTTACAAGAAAGATTAAAAAAAAAAAATTTAGAGGCTGCGAAATCAAACTAGCTTTATTTGCAAATTAAGGAAAGAATATAAAAAGTTAATTTATAACAGAATTATAAAGACTATAATCTGAAAGAGGGCCATATCCTATTGTATGGAAACAATTCTTGTGTTCCTAATTTTCCTAAATTAAAAAATTTGGTATTAGAAGAAATGCATAATGTTCCTTATGTCGGGAACCTAGGATACCAAAAGACAATTAAAACCACAAGGATCCAATATTTTGGGTTAAGAATGAATAAATATGCGGTTGAATATATATGCAGATGCATGGAATGTCAAAAGGTAAAGGGTGAACATAGACATCTAGTTATATTGTTACATCCATTTCCCATTCTTTAGAGGAAAGGTAAAGTTGTTTCAATAAATTTTATTACCAAACTTCCCATAACAATGAAGTAGAATGATTCTAGTATGGTAGTGGTTGATAAAATCACAAAAGATGCCAATTTTATTTTATTGAAGTTAAATAAAAAAGAAGACAACATTGTTTATATTTATTGATCCATAAATTTATGTGGACATTCCACTAGAAATTTCATCACTAAAGATCTAATAATATACTAAAATCTTTACCATGAATGCTAATTTCCTTTAGATCTCATATTCTTTGATTACTGGTTTTTCTACTTAAAATGTATGAAATAGATGAAATGAGAAAAAAATCTAACATACATAAATACCCACACACCATCCACAAATAAACAAAAGATACAACCTAGGAAACCTAGTATGGCGGAAAACCAGGGGAAAACCTAACTAGAAGGTGAGGCCACTCTGCTCTCTTTTCTTCAAATGAAAGTACAAATAAAGAGGAAATATATCTGGATTTTACTTTGAAACTATGGCCTACATGGCTGCTACAAAATCTCGCCTCCTCTGTTATTCTCTCAAAATACCACTCCTAGGTGCTCTGCTCAAGTATGGAACAAATGCAATGCTAAATAATGGAACCTCTACTCCTCCTAGTGGCCCAGGTGTTAACATATCCCTATATCCATCTAGAGGTAGGGTTTTTCCTTCCTCAACCTTCAATTAGTGATAAGGTTCAATGACCTTATAGAATATTCTCTAAATCTCATACGTGGCTAGACTCATATGCTTGAGTAAGGGGGGGTTTATGTGGCATCCACTCATACCATGGTGGTCAACAATGTAGGTCAACTTGAAAGAAGAATAAATTTTTCATACTAGCTTTAATTGAGGCGTTTGATGCACCATTTGAAAAGTATCTGAGTGTAGAATACTATGGATGGTGTGGAGACTAGTTATGGACAACGAAACCCCCAAAAATGCCATTTAATTCCTAAAAATGACTCTGAAACATTATGAACCCAATTTTCCCAAACTGGGACCTACCACTAAAATTGTTTTGCAAGATGATTCCTCTAATGTTTCCACTCTTAAATCATTGATATAGATGAAAAAAATATAATGATCCAATCTAGATCATACCTCCCGATTTAGGGACGATTTTGATCCATAAAATATTTATTGAATGAGGTCAAGAAATTTTTCATCTACCTTCCCTCTGCAGTACCACCTTCCTTTTCCTAGAATTTGTCCATTCAACCCAATATTCCAAAGGCCACGATTCCCTGTATTGTAGTTCTAGACCACTTCTGCAAAAAAATCTCCTCTTCCAACTTTTCCTAAGAATCTATGTAAACTAGGACCTTCTCCTCCTTCTGATATGACATGGAAGGATGGTAAAGTTTTAGATTCTACACATTCACTACTACATAAATGTGCATGTATGGGTGTGGAATAAGTCTATAGGTGTTATTTCACACTTTCCCCAATATCTCAAAATGTCCATACTATAGAGTCTCACTAGTACATTTGGTGCATTTTCCGACGAAATTTCAACACCCTTCCGATGGACTCCCATCTGGTTTCCAAAAAATGCAATTCAAGCTATTAGTTGAATCCCTTTCATCACATGCTTTATGTATGAACCTATTTGTCGAAAACCTGATGGAAGGAACGACCATGTGTCAGGTGTGGAGAGAGTTCACCAAACTACATTTTTTCGAATTGGATCGTCACAAGTGAGACACTCATCGAGTTGTCATTAACACAATGCTTTGGATAAAATGTGTGATTTTTGAAGAAATTTTCATTAGGAAAGTCACTTTCAATGTACCAATGAATTTCGATGTTATTTTGACATAGGTGTGCTTAATTACCATTGGAAATCCAATGCATATTTCATCGAATGTGCGACCTTAAGGCTGACTGACTACATTGGAGTGGAGATGCTCTAGATGGTACAGTGCATTGGAGATCCAATGATTTACCACAGTATATTCATTGGATGAGTGACACCATGGTGCAAAATTTCCATTTGAGTGGTGATGCATGAGAGATCCAATTCCATTGGAGTCACAATGGACGGGTGGGAACTCAATAGTTGAATGTGTGACTCTTGTATAATAAAGTAAAAAAAAATCAATTTTTTGTTGAACACTGCATTGGACATAGGTTAGACTAAGAAATCGAAGAGGTTGAACTAGATGTATATTATAATGTTCTCAATATATGATGATATAGATTATTAGGATTAAGGTTTTTATTGTTTCATAAAACCCTAATTCAAGCTTGTTAGAGCCTCCACATCTAAAAATGAGCAATCACACTTAATAAATACTTTTTTTCCTTTTAAACTACAATTTACACATTTGTGCATAAATGCACACCCAAGTCTTTAAACACCTACAATTTTAGTGATTCAATTTTCTAAGGGTGTCTTAGATAATGTTACACATGTCTAGTTATTTGTATTTTCATTTGTAAACATAAAAGTGGATGTTGTGTAAAAGAGGAAAATTCTACTTTGAAAATTGAGAGACCAAAATAGTAGAAAGTGACCTAAGGGAAATGCATGCCCATGCTTTTATATAGCTCAAAATTTTGTGATATAAGATTTCGGGTGAAGTTAATAACATTCCAAATCTATATATTTCTTTTGGAGTTCATTTTAAAAATACTAAGGAATTCTACCTTCAACCAAGATTCAAGACCTTTTGTCAAATGTAGGGTAACACCGTCTTACTATAAAATGCATGCCTAAGACTCATATTACCTCCAAATTCAGTAGTTCAAATTTTGGAGTTTCAAATTTTGTCATTTTACATCGATTCATACTTTAAATATTCATTTTGAAACCTAAAACCATCTAGTTTGCATAAATCCTAAAAGTTTCCCTGTAAATGTAAAAAAAATGCATAAAATGCATGAAAACAAGGCATGATGAAAAAATCACTCCCTAGGAAGAAAAATCCATGTAGGGTGTTGTTAATTTACAAGTTACAAGTTATACATATTTGTTGTACCCTAAACATTATATACTAGGGTGATTTGTGCTTAGAATTTAGTAAAGGGTTTAAATATACATGAATCTTTGGCAATTGTGCACACACTAACTAAAGTGAAAAAATGAGTACTAAATAGTTGTTTCCATGAGATTGATAAGGTATGAGCTTGTACAACCACAACAAACATAGGCTAGTTGTTAGTTGCATTTCCATTATCAATACTTGTAGAAATCATCATGAGAGAATAAAAGGTTATATGAATGGATGATAATTAAATAAATAAATAGACATATCAACATGTATGAGACTCTAAAAAGACTAAAATAGAATATCTGAATGAGCAAAATACTTATTTTTATTTTAAACTGTCATTTATGTATTTGTACAAAAATGCATTTCAGGCTTCACAAAAATGCATGCCTAGGTATTTACACACCTGCAATTTGAGTGATTCAAGTTTTTGAGGGCGTCTTATATAATTTTACACCTTTCTACATATTTATATTTTAATTTTCAAACACAAAAGTGTTTGTTGTGTAAAAGAGGAAAAGTATACCTTGAAAATTGAGAGACAAAAATAGTAGATAGTGACCTAGTTGAAATGCACGCCCGTGCTTCTATATAGATTCAAATTCAGTGATATAAGATTTATGGTGAAGTTAATAAAATTCCAAATCTATATGTTTCATATGGAGTGGATTTAAAAATACTAAGGACTTATACCCCGAACTAAGATTCAAGAGCTTTTGTAAAATGCAGGGTAACACCGTCTTACTATAAAATGCACACCTAAGACTCATATGACCTCCAACTTGAGTGGTTAAAATTGTGGAGTCTGGATTTTATCATTTTACATCTATTCAAAGTTTAAATATGCATTTTGAAACATAGAACCTTGTAGTGTGTGTACATGCTAAAAGCTTCCTTCTAAATGCAAAAAAATGCATGAAAATAGGGGATGTTGAAAAATGCATGACCTAGAAAGAAAAATCCATGTATGGTGTTGGTAATTTATAAGTTACAAGTTATACATATTTGTCGAAAACCCTAAATATTGTATACTAGGGTGATTTGTGCCTAGAATTTAGCAAAGGGTTGAAATATACATGAATATTTAGAAACTTTGCACACACACTATTTAAAGTGGAAAAATGAGTACTAACTACATGTGTCCACGAGCTTAATAAGGAAGGAACTTGTTCAACCACATCACACATAGGCTAGTTGTTATTTTATTTCCATTGCAAAGACTTGCAAAAATAATCATGAGAAAATAAAAGGTTATATGACTGGATAATAACTAACTAAATAAATAGACATATCAACATGTATGGGACACTAGAAAGAATAAATTGGAATACCTAAATGAGCTTCCCTCG
>JASDQU011312949.1:1046-15353 GCA_032191745.1 Picea mariana
GTGAATCTACTGCTGTGATTTTTCTGCCGCACTTTTTCTACCATGATTTTTTTGCCGCACTTTTTTTTCCGCACTTTTCCTACCACGATTTTCCTGTTGTTATTTTTTTGCCGCACTTTTTTTTCCACACTTTTTCTGCAACGATTTTTCTGCCGCACTTTTTTTGCCACACTTTTTCTCTATCAATAATACCTGCCCAAATAAACTTTCACAAAATAGACATTCAGTGATATGCAATAGGTGCTAACGAGAGAACCTTTCTCTCTTATTTATACTTCCATGTAGAGTCCTTAAGGGGTTACCTTCTAACCAACTTAACTCACTTTCCTTCTTTTAGGGCTAACCCACTTCTAACCACTTGTCCACTTCTAACTCACTTTGCTACAAATAGTAAATTCTCCACTTCTAGTTACAACTAAATTATTATTTAATTAATTTCTTTAGCAACCACTTTGACTTATCCATAAATAGTAAACTCACCACTTCTTGTTGCAACCACTTTGAATACTTTATTATTTAAATATTTTATCTTTACTGACAACTTCTTGTTGCAACTAACTTTTCTATAATTAGTCAATCCATAAATTCTTTTCCCTTAACTAACTTCTTGTTGCAACCACTTTATTATTTGATTTATTTATTGGTCAATCACTTTGACTATTCAATCTTCTCATCACAACTACTTTACCATAATTACCAAACTCACAACTTCTTGTTGTAACTAATTATTTTTTAATTATTTTCTTAATGCAACAACTATACCCATGATTAACTCCTAGTTACCATCAAGTTAACTAGTACACTTCTTCTAGGAGCTTCTAGAATAATTGACTTCTTTGACCTTCTAGGGGCTTATAGATAACTCATGAGGGTTCTCCAACTTCATATGGCCATAACTCTCTAACCGTGAGGATTTATGTGACGTTCCACATATCACCGGAAATGGCATGACATATACTATCCATATAGAATAGTCTTACCTATAAATTCATTGATATTCATGCCTTTATACCTAAAATGGACTCATGTCCCTTACCCATTTCTTTGTGCTACCAAAATTCGCTACTAGACTTCTCCAAGGGTTGACATCAATCACTAAGGGTTGACATCAATCTACAATATCAATATCCAAGGGTTGAAATCAATGAAAACCAACAGTCTAGACCAAATGTCCATCAACCTAATCCAAATGTCTCACACCTTCCTCCAAAATGAGTGCTTCCTTTGATAAGTGATCAACTTTGTGGTTGAATTCTCGATAGACATGAACCAATAACACGTCTTCAAAAAATAGTTTATTTTCCATAATACTATTGAAAATAGGCCCCGACTCCAATTTAAAAGTGTTACTCTTACCATTTTCCCAATCCATCAGAATTTTGGAGTCACCAAAGACATGTAGCCTCTTAACCTGTCTATCCAGTGGAACTTTAAGAAGGATCCATAGGGAAAAGAGTTATTCTCTATTATTTCTGCCGAAACCTGCCCCATACTCTAGTAAAAATTAATTTTCATTATCTATATAAAGAATGACCTCAACTCCATAAGTTCCCAGAGTGCCCTGGCATGCTACATCAAAAAATCCCCAAGGCTTAGAGCGATCTATAATTGGTGCTTGAATTCTTCTTGGAACAATATTCTTTGTTTTCTCACTTCCTTCCCCATAAGATACTCTAATGTGATGTGCAAGTCTTCCTAATTGTGCCTCCTTATATTGAAAAATCAACTTGTTTATGGTTAACCAAATTCCCCATAAGAGATACCCAGGTAGTTCTATAAGTGAGGAAATAGATTTATCAGTCATCTGAAATTCCATACATTCCAACAAATGTAATTTATCCCAATGAAATTGTAATTGTAAACTATTGGAAATTTCCATCCATACAAATTTGGTGAATTGGAAGTAAACGACTAAATTATATTACAAGTGACCAAATTGTATTTAAAGTTTTTCTTGTAATTTGGAATGTCAAAACTGTATTAAGTGAGCAAATTAAAATGCATGCCCAAGCTTTCCTTCAGCTCAGTAAATTGTTTTATAAGTTTTAATATGGATTTATATATATGGTAAATTTACCTATGCCATCTAAAGTACAATTGAAGAACAAGAGAGGTTTCTTTCACGCCCCTAGATTTGGGATTTCATATAAATTTGAAGGAAAAATTGCCTTAGAGTAAAATGCATGTCCTAGTCTCAATTTTGATCAAAATGGAGTGGTTAAACTTGCAAAAGGTGTAATGTGTGATATTAGACATGTCTATATCATTATATTGAAATTTAGTGAACGATGAAATATACATTTTGGTTTGGGGTTACATGATTGAACTAATATGTATTATTACATATACAACTCTGAAATGGTTTATAGTGATAGATGATATATTAATGATTCTACAAGTGAAATATTGTGGTTATGGATTGTTCTTGTATATGAAGATACCCAGTAGGGTATTTATGTAGGAATGCTTACATATTACAGTTTAAGACTAGGATTACATACAATTTGTTGTTGCTAAAGGTAAATAGGCCGCTTAGAATTTTTTTTGTTCCAAGAAGGACAAACCACCTTAATATTGTGTAGGGAAAAACACACATAATTGGTACAGACTTAATCCAATTCCCACTTCAGTATGGAAATTTTGAAGATCCATGTTTAATGAAAATTAAAAACTTTGACCTCATTTACTTGAGATTTTTCGATATCTATTTCCCATGAAATTTGAACCTAATCACAGAATATAACATATTAGTTGTAGCATAATATATTTCACTTTTGTAAAACCAAAATCACTAGGTAAACTGAGAAAATGAACACTCAAATTGATGTAGGTGGATATCGATGGTCGCCCGCCTATTCCAATTGGCTCACATACATATTTCATCTTGGTAGTTTCATTTTTCATCTTGGCAGTTTTTTTCTATCTTTTCGGGTCCTAAACTTCCAGGGACGTTTTGAGGCCCTAAACAAAGGTTTTTGGTCCCGCCATAGTAACACTACAAACAAAGTTTGAGTGTGACGACATAATGTGTATTCCTTGGATAAACATTTCCAATGAGCTATTGTGTGCCTAAAACAAAGATCGTATGCAAAATTTACGACCCCGAGAACTTGATGTGCCAACTTACCCCAACATGGCCCACATGACTTTTGGCGCTTAGTCTCCCAGGGTTAGGTTTTTGGATGTTTAGGGTTTTGAAATTCATTTTTGATGTAAAAATGGCTTTGGGGCCTCATTATACTCATATTCTTGCGAATGAGCGTAGCCATCACATCTCTTCTCATAGATAAGATGCCACCATTCTAACAAGCTTGTTTCAATATGAATTATACAGTTTCATCATATTTCTTATTTAATAGAAGTCAAGTTTTACTGTATTTCA
This sequence comes from Picea mariana, assembly GCA_032191745.1. Taxonomy (NCBI): domain Eukaryota; kingdom Viridiplantae; phylum Streptophyta; class Pinopsida; order Pinales; family Pinaceae; genus Picea; species Picea mariana. Next base: position 4,429 of record JASDQU011312949.1, read on the forward strand.
ATTTTTATTCATTTTGTCTCTATGTTAATATTGTATATATGCGCTTTCATTTTATGTCGCTCATAAATCTGGATCAGTGGTATCAAAGTGGTCTGCTCCTTGTCGTTTTTAGTGCATGTCCCCGATGAGGTCAGGGTATAGAGAGTTGGGTCTCAAGATTGTTTCTCTTGAGGACAACTTCTCTCTCATGCCCAAGAAACCTTCCATGTCTGGAAAAAATAAATACGATGGGACAAGAGATCCTTTCAAAATGTTGCTTGAGGAAGCCCTCGAGTGACATAGGAATGAGATGATGGAAAATTTTGCACAAATCCTTCGATGGTTGTTGACAAGTGATGCATCTACCTCAAGTAGAGGCGCCATCCCCTTCAAGGTACAAATCAATTTTTATATTCCTATATTTGAAGGTCAAATAGATGCGGATGTCATAAATAAATGGTTAAACCTTCTAGAAGGGTATTTTTCTGTCCACAACTTTTTCAATAGAGAAAATATTACATTTGTACTCCTTAAGGTCATCCCCCATGTCAAATATTGGTGGGAGACTTTATGTGAGCAAAAGGAAACAAAGGGATCTACATTATTTGTAGTTGCACCCACTTGGGGTTCCTTCAGGGATGCTATTAAGGAACAATATTACCCTATTGGAAGTTATGACGATTTGTATACAAGATGGACTACACTGCGGCAAGAAAGGGACCAAACAATGCCAAAGTTCACTAATGTCTTCCATACCTTACGCACCAAGTTGGGTATTAAAGACTCTGAGCGACATCTGGTGCTCAAGTACCATGGTGGTATGCATAGATACATCTAGACATAAATGGAGTTTTTGGACATTTCTTCCTTGAGCACGACCTATCGATATGCTGTCAAAGTCAAGTAGAAGCTTAAACAGAAGACGTGACAGTTTTGGTCTACCAAACCCTCACAATAGAAGCAGGGAAAAGGTGGCTCCAACCCATAGAACAAAGGGTAGAGAAAGGATGTGAAGACTCAGGACAACCAGTCCAAAATGTAAAAAAAAAAGGACAATGGGAAGACAAAGAATGACACTAGGAAATGGTGTGAATTGCATAAGAGCCCCTGGCATAACATCGCTAAATGCCACTCAAAGAAATCATTCGTGGCCGAGGTGAAAGCCTATGAATAAGATGCAGGCTCCGACTCTAAGTCAGAACCAAAAAAAGGAAGATGGATCATTGATGCAAAACCCAGTGCCACCATTTCTATTACCACCAAGGTCCATCCTGTCGAACCTGATGAACCAGAGGAAGGTGAGAGACTCTTTCATTCACATATGTGGGTGAATGGTACTCCACTGCACTTCATCATTGATAGTGGTATCTAGAAGAACCTCATCTCAATAGAGGTCGTCAGGAGGTTGGCTCTATTGACATCATCACACTCGTAACTATACACCATCGGATGGCTCCACCAAGGGAGCGATCTCTGCGTCATCCAATATTGTCGCCTGGCCTATGACATCAAGCCCTTCAAAGATGAGGTATTGTGTGATGTGTCCCCCCTTGAATTTTGTTATTTTATTTTTGGACAAGCGTATTTATGGAAACGTCATGTTGTATATGAGTCTAGGCCTCGTAGTATTATTATTACTTTGGAAAGGAACTTATACAATATACCAGAGGTAGTCCCATATATTTCCATTTCCTTGATCTCTTCCAAGTAATGCAGGAAGGTCATCTCTCAGACCGAGAAGTTTTTATTCTTCGTGATTCCCTCTCAGAGTGAGCAGAAGGTTACAACCACATATATGGCCTCGGTGATAGATCTCTCCATGCAACAGAGGCAAGTGGATAAGTTCATGTAAGAATACAAATAGATATTCTCCTCACTCACTAGGGTACCTCTGCATTGTCAGGTCAAGCACTTAATCGATCTGATCCCCAACACATCACTACCTAATCAACTAGTCTATCACCACTCTGTGTCAAAAAATGAGGAAATCAAGCATTGGATCCAAGAACTGGTAAAAAAGGGGCCCATTTGTCCAAAATCATCACCTTGTGGAAGTCCAATAGTGCTTGTGTAGAAGAAAGACAGATCCTGGTGACTCTGCATTGATTACCAGGCCATAAATAAAATCATAGTCAAGAACCAGTACCCAATTCCCCGAACTGACGATCTCCTTGACTAGCTCAAGGGGGCCAAATACTTCAGTAAGATTGATATGAAGTACAACTACCACCAGGTCCCAATAGAGCAGACCGATGTATGGAATACTGCCTTCAAGTCCAAAGAAGGTCTTTTTGAATGGCTGGTCATGCCCTTTGGATTGAAAAATGCCCCAAAAATGTTCATGAGGATGATGGACGATATATTGCGGCCTTTCACCAATTATTTTGTGGTAGTGTATTTGTATGACATCCTCATATTCAACAAGAATTGGGCGAAACACTTGCATCACATTCACTAGGTTATGCACACTCTGTGGCAACATGAGCTACATGCAAATTTGGAAAAATGCTCCTCTCGCATGAATAGGGTCCAATACCTAGGCTACATTTTTTTATGAGCATGGGGTTCATATCAATCCAAGCTTTGAAGTTTCTTATGCCTTGTCGATTTCTATCGCAGGTTCATGTTGGGATTCTCCCACATTGCATGGACCCTTAACCAAGTGATGAGGGGAGGTGGAAAGGAAAAATTTGTGTGGGGCCAGTCACAATAAAAAGCGTTCGATGATTTGAAGCAACGCTTGTGCTCAACCTCGGTTCTCTCATTACCTGACCTGCAACAACCGTTTGAGATTGAGACAGATGCTTCTGACTATGTTGTGGGCACAGTTCTCACTAAACATGGAAATCCCATGGCCTATCATAGTGAGACACTATCATATATTGTCCGTAAGTACCCCACTTACGACAAAAAAATGTACTCCATTGTACAAGCCTGCCACCAGTGGAGGCATTAGATTCTTGGGAAGGATACAATCATCCACACTGATCATAAGTCTCTGCAGTTCATGCAGACACAAGGTAAATTGCAAAATGACCGCCATCAAAAGTGGTCCACATACTTATAGTATTTCCATATCAACTTCAAGCATAAGATATGGAGAACCAATCGCGTAGTTGATTGCCTCAGTTGAACTCCAGTTGTCATACTAACCACGGTGCTACACTCCTCCGAACATGAGACATCCAAATGCCCCCAACTCTATAAGCGAGATCCTGACTTCACCACTACCTACCAGATGTTGGGCGCAACATATCTGTCACTAATTTTCATCTGCAGAATGGGTTTTTGCGCCATCTGGGCCATCTCTATGTTCCATCAAGTGAGAAAATGAAGATGATTTGGGAATCTCACTATAGTCGGGTAGTAGGACACTTTGGTGTAGAGAAGACAGTGGAACTGATGCAACAACATTTCTATTGGCAGAAACTCCGATAGGATGTTAGAAAGTATATAAGGTCCTGCATGACTTACGTCATTTCCAAACCGACCATTAAGAAAAAAGGCATGTACACCACTCTTCCTACTCCTAACAGGCCCTGTGAATCCATATCGATGGACTACATGTTAGTCCTTCCTTCAACCAACCAGGGAAATGACTGTGTTTTCATGGTTTTTGATCGATTTTTGAAGGTGGCAATTTTGGTCGCCTGCAAGAAGAGCATCACAGTAGAGGCCACTGCCAAGCTCTTCTTCGAACGAGTGTGGGTACATTTTTTGGATACCACACACCATCATCTCTGATCGGGACAAACAGTTCCTCAACACATTATGATCGAGCCTCTATTCGTGGTTGGACACCAAGCTCACCAAATCCATGGCCTTCCACCCCCAAACGGATGGTCAAATCGAGTTTGTCAACATGATGATCGTGCATATTTTGCACATGTACAATTCCAAGCATCCATGCACATGGGATGAGATTCTTCCCTATGTTTAATACAATTACAACAAATCCATACATAGCTCAACCGACCACAACCCCTTTTAGGTGGGGTTGGGATTTCAACCATTGGGTCCCATGGACATTGCACTACCCTTATGTCCACATAGGCAAAATCTTCCCATGCATAAATTGAAGCCGACAAAGCCACCTAGTTCATTGAAAGAATCCAGCACATCTTCCAATAGGTTCAAACTATTTTTCATATGTCTAATTCCAAGTACAAGCAACACCATGATCAACACCAGGTGCCACACAAGTTTCAGGTGGGAAATAAAGTTTGGTTGCATTTGCAGAAAGAGCACCTTACAAGACCCCATCGGAAGCTTCACCCACTCCGCTGTGGACCTTGTAGCATCACCAAGGTTGTGGGTGACGGTGATTTTGAGCTCAACATTCCCCCATTCCTTGGTTTTCACCCAACGTTTAATGTGGACCTCCTTCAACCATACTTTCCACCATTATTGAACACCTAAGAGGTAGCAGAACAATTAACACCGACATAGATCATCCCTCACTGCATGGAACATCAATCCACTGATAATGTCATGGACACATAGGTCAAGGGAACTATCCAACAAAATTTTCAGCTTTATCGTGTTGTCAAAGTAGGGAAGCTCAGACACCAAGGTAAGTGGCTCACCCAAAGCCAAACTTAGCAGAAATTTCCTCATCTGATGGGGGAACTCAATGCAATGGAAACCATTGCTTCCTAAGGGGGGAGGATTTATCTAGGTGGATATAGGTTTCCAAGGACCTATTCCAGCTGGCTCATATATAGATGTCATCTTGGTTGTTTCAGTTTTCATCTTGGCAGTTTTTTTTCTAGATTTTTCAGGTCCTAAACTTCCAGGGATGTTTTGAGTCCCTAAACAATGTCTTTTGGGACCACCATAGTCACATTGGTAACAAAGTCAAATTTTAATGTCATAGTGTGTATTCCTTGGATATACCTTTCCAACGAGCTATCGTGCGCCCAAAGAGAAGATCATATGCAAAAGTTACGACCCCAGAAAGTTGATGTACCAACTAACCCCAATGGGACCCACATGACTTTTAGCGCTTCATCTCCTAGGGTTAGGTTTTTGGATGTATAGATTTTTTACATTCATTCTTGATGTAAAAATGCCTTTGGATCCTCATTGTACTCATCTTCTTGCGAATGAGTGTAGCCGTCACATCTCTTATCAGAGATAAGTTGTCAGCATTCTAGCAAGCTTGTTTCACTATGCATTTTACAGTTTCAACATGTTTCTTATTTAATAGAAGTCGAGTTTTACTATATCTCTATTATTATTCACTGTGCCTCTATGTTAATATTATATATCTGTGTTTTCATTTCGGTCCACTCATAAATCCAGATCACAAATAATGCACTTTGTTGGTGGGTTTTGTTCACAAGGATGGATAAATCCCCCTTAAGCTCAATACTTGTGGGTTGAGCCTTAAGACAAATGGTGATGGATTTAAACCAAACCCTATATCTATTTGCGTATATCAAATCCTACTTTAGATAATATATAAAAATCCAAAGCATGAAATGAAAGCTACTTAACATGAAATTTCATGAAATTATGCACATTATGCAAGTATTCTATTTAACATGAAATTATGCACATTATGTACATTGTCCTTATGAAATTTCATGAAAATATGGCATTGAGGAAAATGCATGCCCTTTTAGGGAAAAATTCAGGATGTATATATGTTGTTATGTCCCCAGAATTTGGTGACACAAAAACCTACCTGATGTGCATAAAGACTAAAAATTGCCTTGTAAAACAAAGGGCCAAATTTTTAAAGTTGACTATATGAAACTACATGCCTAGAGTTGGCTAAGGCTCCATAATTTAATATTTAATTCATAAATCGATGATTACATAATTTATAATGTTTGTACAATTAGTAGTGCATTTACACTCCAAAAAAGGATGATTTCTATGCACAAGGATTCACGATATTTTGATGAATAAGAGGATAGTGGGTTATGAGAAAAATCAAGGTTAGTTTTGCATTTTCGGTCATAAAATAATCTATTTAAAAAAAAATAGGCAAGAGATGCCTAGCAAAACCCTCAAAATGCACAACTTGTTTGTAAAAAGTAACCCAAGGTTGTATTATACTTTACATTTGAATTGTGCAAGTTGTGGGGGGTGTGGTTAATCATAGTAGACCTATTCATGTTGTTTATTTTTGCAATTGCAAGTTTAGAAAGGGTTGTTGTGCAAAAGAGACAAATTTTTCATTGTAATTTGTAAGGTTGAAACAGTACTAAGTGACATTAATGCATGCCCAAGCTTCCCTGTAGCTCCAAACATTGTTTTATAGGTTGTAATATGGAGTTAGATATATGGTAAATTTACCTATTTCATTTAAAGTTCAATTGAAGAACATGATAGGTTGCTTTCATGCACCTAGATTTGGTATTTCATGTAAATTCGAAGGAAAAACCGTCGTAGAGTAAAATGCACTCCCTACTCTTAATTTTGACCCAAGTTGAGTGGTTCAACTTGCATAAGGGGTAGTTTGTGATTTTACACCTATCTATAAACTTATATTGGCATTTGTAGACATAAACCTACATGAAGTGCATAAAGGCTAAAAATTGCCTTGTCAAACCAAAGGGCCAAATTGTTAAAGTTGACTATATGAAACTACAAACCCAAAGTTGTCTAAGGCTCCATGATTTAAGATTTAAATTGTAAATTGATGATTGCATTATTTGTAATCTGTTTGTATAATTAGTAGTGTATTTACACTCCAAAAATGATGATTTTTATGCACAAAGATTGATGACATTTCGATGAATAAGAAGATGGTGGGTTATGAGACAAATCAAGTTTAGTTTTTCATTTTAAGTCATAAAAGACTCTACTATGAAAAAATTGGCAAGAGATGCCTAGTAAAACCCTCAAAATGCACAACCAATTTGTAAAAAGTAACTGAAGGTTGCATTATGCCTCAGATTTGAGTTGTGCAAGTTGTTGGGGGTGTGGTTTATCATAGTAGACCTATTCATGATGTTTATTTTGCAATTTCAAGTTTAAAAAGGGTTATTGTGCAAAAGAGACAAAGTTTACCTTGTAATTTGCAAGGTCAAAACTGTACTAAGTGGCAACATTAACAAGCTTTTGTGTAGCTCCAAAAGTTGTTTTATGAGTTTTAAAATGGAGTTAGCGATATGGTAAATTTACTTGTGCATCTAAAGTTTAATTTAAGAACATGAGAGGTTGCGTTGATGCACCTATATTTGGTATTTCATGTAAATTTGAATGAAAAACTACCTTAGACTAAAATGCACGCCCTAGTCTCAATTTGAGCCAAATTGAGTGGTTCAACTAGAATAAGGTTTAGTTTGTGATTTTACACTTGTCTATAGCATTGTATTGGAACTTTTGGACATAAACCTACATGATGTGCATAAATGCTAAATATTCCTTGTAAAACCGAAGGGCCAAATTGTTAAAGTTGGCTATATGAAACTGCACACCAAAATTTGGGGAAGGCTCCATAATTTAGGATTTAAGTTGTAAATTGATGATTACAATATTTATAACATGTTTGTATAATTAGTAGTGAATTTAGTATTGAACCTATGCTTATACTGATAGGGGGTGGAATCAGTATAAAATATGTTTTTACTTTATTTAACCATTCATCAATCATTCATTAGATGAGAAGCAATAATTACTTATAAAATCAAATCATAATGCACAAAACTAACATGGAAATCCAATTGGGAGAAAACCATAAAAATTATCTTTATAAATTCATGTAGGCACCAACCTCCTATATAATATTTGTAGGCACCAACCTACTGGAGACACCAATCCCATTAACTGAGCACCAACTTAGAAATATGTAGGCACCAACTTACTAGAGACACCAATCTCCTCAATCGAGCACAAACTATGAAATATCTTTTGTAGGCATCAACCTACCGGAGACACCAATCTCCATAGTTGAGCACCAACTCAGTAAGACCTGTATAGATACCAACATAATATCCTCATACACATAGTACCTCTGACTTCACTTGCATGATTCATATCACATACAAACCTTCAAACACTAGTCGCATTTAGCCTTCATGACCTAGAGATCCTCATAGCATCATTACCAAAATATGATCCCATACTTCAACATAACAACCTAAAAAAAACACACTTTGTAGCATCACATACCTTTAGTTCTTCATAATGCACCTTAAGAACAAGAAAATACTTTAGACTGCTCTTGAACACCTTTAGATCCCAAAAAGACACCCTATATCCTCTAGCGCACCGCATATATTCTATGCGAACATAAAGTTGATCTCTTGCTTGGATTTTCTTCAAATGCGCACATCTATCCTGTATTTATAGTATTTATGTCGTAACTTTTAGGGCTGACCTGTAAAGACTGGCTTAGCCAACCTTAATTTTCGGGTTGAGTTGTTTGACAAAAAAATTCATATCTCCTAATTCCTAGGGAGTTAGAGGGAATTCTATATATAATTGGAAAGGTCTTGGAATAATATTTCTAACCATATAACCTATGCTCCCATTTGATCTAGGTATATAGGGTAAAAATTCCTTCAAATATAGGGTATCCAAACTGAGCATCAAAAATCCAAAAACAATATTTCCAACAATCTCTATCTTTCAATATTTATCTTGGACATTCGTAGTCTCCCCATGTATTTGACATCAATGACAATAATATTTCTAACAATCTCCCCCATTTTCATTGATGGAAAACCTTAGTCAATTTTGTAATACTCCCCCTGTCTCCAAATCTCCTTGTGTCTGCAATTCTTCCTCTATTTGCAACTTCTCCCCCTTTAACATCAATGGAAAAAGGATGCACCCCCTTAGATTGTGCTTCCATTTACTAATGAGATGATAGGGATATCACTTTGATCTTATGTTTGAGTTATTCAAATGTTTCTCTGGGAAGGGGTTTGGTGAAAATATCTACAACATGTTCTTTTTCCGTGCAACAATTCTTCAAGTGAAATATTCTCGACCTGCATTTCATCCTTTGATTTGCAAACCATTATGTAGTTTTGATTCTTCAAAATTATATCTCTAATTTCCCACTTCTTGACAATTGATCATTATCTAGGGTGTCTCTGCTACAAGTATCCAACATTGATCCTTCTATTTTTTTTATTGAACAAGCCTTCTACTCCAAAGTCATGGATTTGGTCTTCTGAATGGGGTGAAGCTTTAGTTTTGACTTTATTTGAATTTTTTTCTACCTCCACATTCCTTTCTGAAAAGGACCAATCATATGAATTATCTCATCCAAAAGAGTATTGTAAACTTGAATTTCCATCTTCACAAGGAAATGTCTTAGCCTTACCTTTTCTAGAAATGGGGTGTACATTTTTAGAGTGAGAATAAAAACAATGAATCTCCCTTCCATATTCATCTAGCTTATCACATCCTTTCTCATAAAAAACAATTTTATCTCTCCCTCTTTCTTGCTTTTGCTTCCTTTTCCAAACCTTTGTGTGTTCTTCTTTGTTTTTGGCAAGAACATCTTTTTCCTTGTTTTGTTTAGAAGGTCCTACTATGTTGCTTCTATAGTAACGTGTTGTGTGCCCATAGTTATTTCACTTATAGAATTTTGCATTGTAATCAAGCAAAGGATTAAATGAATTGTAGTTTCTATTAGCAAACCCATGATAACTTCTGGATTTGTTGCACACATAATCATCCTTTGAGGTTTTGTAATGACCTCTATTTTTGTTTCTCACATGTTCACTTCTTCTATAAGCTCTACAATCTATTGGTTTATGACCAAAATTATTACAATAAAAATAGTATCCAAGGAAGATATTTTTATATTGGATCGTGAAATGCCTTCTTGGTGGAACAACTCTTCCAAACTCATTCTTGTTATTTTTGTGAGAAGAATCATGTTTCTACTGGTCATCATTTCCTTTCTTGTTGCTGCTTTCATTGGTGATGGATCCTTTGAGAACATTATCATATCTATTAGGCTTTTCTTCAAGAGTATTATGATTCTCATCATATCCAAGACCAATCTTGATAAATCGTGACCTTTGGAAACTAATGATCTCATTTAAAGTTTTAGTGCTCTTTTCAAACTTCAACTAAGCATTTAAATTCTTCAATTCCTCCTTTAATGAGACAACTTTAGAATCTAGCTTCTCACAAGTTTATTCCTTTTCTTTGAGCTGGCTTTTCACTGCTTCTTCTATTCCTTTTGCTTCTTCTAGATGAATCTTCAGGCTAATCATTATCTTCTCCATTTGTTCAAGATCATGATCCTTCTTTTCATTTTTTTTTGAAATTGCTCCTTCTACTTTATGTTATCTTTTCTAATCCTATATATATCTTCTAGAGAACTAACGATTTCTTCTTATGAATTTGGATTTTCTTTCTAATTTTCTTCATTTCTTCATCAACGGACTTTGTTTCCATGGTTATGGAGAGAGATTCTTCTTCATCGTCACTATCTTGGCTTTCTGCATATGGCCACTTAACAACAAAATGTCCTTTTCTACCACAATTAAAGCATTTGAAGGGTATCTTACCTTTGTATTTTCCAGGTCATCCTTTTATCCCTCTGAAAAATTGTACTTCTTTCATCTCTGATTCACAATTGGAACAATCACCAGATATCTCTTCACCAGATCTCTCTTCATAAACTATTTGTAGCTTATCCCAAATATTTTAGCTGATGTACACTTCATTACCTTGATAATCTCAGAATTCGATAGGCCACTCAAGATGACATATATTTCTTTTTCATTGTTTTCACTTGAATCCTTCCCAGCTTCATCTATATAACTCGTTGTGACTGATTCCCAAATATCAAACCCAAGGGCCTTAAAATATATCTTCATTCTTATACTCCATGATGCATAGTTTGTTCCATAGAACAAAGGATCTATGTTTATAGGGATACCTTCCTTACAATACATATATTCTCAATATCTTCCTTCTAGTTGTTAAATTGTTTATGAAGGAACTCACTTTTACACCGATTG
>JASDQU011312949.1:15453-28938 GCA_032191745.1 Picea mariana
AAATCTAATGCTCAGGCCCAAATTTAGATAGTATATGAATTTAAGTAAGGTAAAAAAAGTTCTAAAGATATAGATCTTCAAAACACGTGTCTGAATATATCCATTGAGAATGAATTAATAAACCTGTTTAAATAATTAACACAGACTCATAATCCCAACAATAATTCATATACATAATAACCATTGAAATAATGTGTCAAATAAAAAATAAAATTGATCTGATTTATTAGTAGTAATCAACTAAATCAATTTATAATGCCATCAACACATACTCCAGACAAGACTTTGACTTTTAAAATGAACACTCAAATACCAGTAATAGTATAAAATATTGATTTCTTGTATTAATATTCAAAGTCACAAAAATATTAAGTATAATGCATCAAAACAGAGACTTGTACAACTATGCATAAGCTTTTGTTTTACTTTCAAAAACTGAACCCATTGTTAATGTTTTCCTTCCCTGTTTTATATTGAAGGAATTCAAAAACGGAAATTAACTTCCATAACCATAAAAAAATTATCCACTTAGAATGGGAAAATAACGAAATTGTCTAATTCCCCAAACTAAATTAACTAAGTACATGAAATAAAAAACTACTAACTGTTCAATTTTAGAATTCTGCATGGAAACTAATTTTCCCATTTCCCGTATTTTCTAGGTCACTCCTTTCACACCTGTAAAACCAAAAAGAAAAGACAAGAATTAATAAAATGTAAAAACAAAAATTAGTGTTGCTACAAAATTTGAAATTTTGTAGCTACTCTTTTTATTAACTAAAATTAACGAAAATAAAAACTAAACTAAAAAAACGCTAAAATCATACCAATAACTAAAACATTTTATCACTGAGTGTTACTTGGAACAATCTTGAATTCCGAATTAATGAAAATATCAACACCTGGTGAGTTAATATTAATTGCTTCTTTCTTTTTAGCTTGTTTAGAACCTGGAACCTGTCTCCTCTGGCTATCGATCAAAGCTTTATTTTTTGACCTTAGAAGTTGATTTTCTAATTCCAAATCAATTATTTTTGCATGTAGCATTGGAATCACTGAATAGTATTTGTCCTTCTAGAAGGAAACTTCTAGATTAGAATCAATTTTAGTTTTCTCCTTCTCTTTTTCTTAGCGACCTTTTCAATAGGTTCCCGTGGAGAATTGCGCTATGGGGAGGATACTTCCTGATTTGTAGGCAACTCTTCATCCTCAACTTGGACAAGAGAACTAGCTTTAGAAGTTTTTCTAGACTTATTTATGAGATTCTGGATATTTTTCTTCCTTGCCTCTTATTCATAAAATCGACTAAAATAATGGACTCATTGTTCTTTTTGGTAGTAGGTGGGTCACACTCATATGCAAGAGATGAAAGTAGAGTTTGCTTGGAATCTTTGGAAGAAAACTAAGGTGTTTCACTAAAAACACATGACTCTGGACTAAGGTTAAATTTTACAGCTTGACTATGAGTAATCCTCACAGTGTTTTTCTTAGGAGTAGAAACTTGAGGGTAATCCAATATAGTATCTTATACAGGATTTGGGGTTTCAACTTCAGAAAAGTGAGACTGAAAATCTGCCTCAGAATTCTCCTGAAAATGATTTCTTTCACAAACATTTCCCAAGAATCGCCATTTTGTTCTAACTAAAATTCAATCAGAATTTTCACTAAACCGCGATGAAAGACATTTCTTTCTGAAATGAGATTCTTTCTATGATAAAAATGTTCCATCTTAAACAGGATTTTAAGCAAGAAAATCGACATGTTCAATTCATAATCCATGAAGAGCATTACAAGTTGAAAGTGATAAATAAAGAAAAGGCTATATCTTCCTTCACAAGTGATAAAAACATTAATAACTCCTAACACAAACTACCATTTTTTCCTTAATTGAAGATATGGGCATACCTTTGTAATACTACTTGCATTCGGGAGAAACCAGGATTTAAGACCAAGGAATCTCTTTCACCCTTTTGGTCTTATACCAACATTCTCCTTTTAATGGAAATTTAGCTGCTCTGGATTTTAATTATTCATCTATATGTAACTCCATATCCCCAATTTTAGAGTGTTCACCATTGAAACTTTGTGTGAAAGATTTGGTGACCTGCACATTGTAGCCATTAAACATGCAATTTTTTTTAACCAATCAACCCTCTCAAAAGTCGAAAAATATTCTTCGTGATCTTAAATAATCTTGACACCGGGTTCAACTCTGGAAATAATTCCCATGTTATTAGTTTACCACACTACAGTTCGGAAAACCCTCATAAAAACCTAACAAACTCTCGCTTACAGGTAAATGAAAACAAAGATTCAATACTTGAGTAAAAATCCTTTTTCAAGGTAGAATCATCGTAAACAAGATTTAGCCTGAGGTAATAATTCACGAATACGGTGAAACAACTCAAAATTATACGTGGAGGAGATTCGAGAATCAGTGAACTTCGGGAAAGGAGGACTATACATATGCAGTTTAAAAGGACTCTAATTTAATTTGCCATTAAATTCACTTTAACTTATGATGACCAGATCAATCCCGACGTACCACAACAAAATATTAAATAGTTGTTATGGATCACGGGTATCATGGTAATACATAGTTATGACAGGCTAAGTAGGATTTCTTATATTATGATCAATCATTGTTGGAACATTGTTTTATTGTTCAAGTGAAACATGTTAATAAAAATAAAAACCAACAATAAAATAAAAAATTGTAGCTTGTCAAATATTGTAGCTCGTTGGAATGTTATACAAGGTGTGTAAATGAGAAAAAATCATAAAGAATATGTGAATTGGAAACACTTGAAATCCAAAATCTTTAATCAAAACCTTTATGAAATGAAAAATATTCCAGCAAGAAAATGTCACTAATGATCGAGTGAAAGCTCAAAGACGATGGGAGTATGGCCAAAATTGACAAAACTAAAAGAATAATGTTTAAGCAAAACAAACAAAACTTTTTATTTATTCCAAAATTGAAAAAATGAAGGGTCCCATATTAATTTATAATACAAAATTTATTTTTTCCACAATTGAAAAAAGGAAAGGTCCCAAATTAATTTATAATACATAATTTGGGAGGTTGTTGTCCGCTACAACAAATGGCGACACACTGATGAAACCAATTATCTATGTATATAAGACAAAGAAAAATATATCAGATCATAAAAAATAAGAAAATTTACGAAATGTAGATAAATTATATTTATGGCTAGTTTGTAAAAGATAAGAAGATAAAACAATACCATTACTCTTTAACTTTATTTCATTGCAGGGGATAAAGGGCGTTTATTAATCTTATGAATGGGAAAGGAAGATTTTGATTTGACTAATAAGCCAAGTCTATTCATCATGTAAGAATTGAAAAGTTTAACTCACTGTACCTACTATTGCTCCGTTGCCAACATGCATGTTCAATACCCCAACAAAGTTACCTTAATATCATATAAGCCTTTACCCGTTTCCAACAGCCCTGTTCATTACCCCGACGGGTTAGCATATACTTCCCACGTCCTCATTTTATTTTATTTAATCTTCCAACTTTCGTCTTTAGTTTATGACTTAGTGATTGCATTTGAGCAATGACGAGAGTAGAGGAGGGGTGATATAGATAATTACTTATTTATTTATGAACATAGAATGAGAACTAAATTGTTCATCTTATGATATGTTATTTCCCAATCAAATATTTTATTTTAAGGGGAAAAATATTACCCCAAAAAGACTTTGTTGAAGAGTTTTTTCCTTTTTTTTTACTTCTTTATAAAGATAAACTAGACATGAGATTTATCTTTTGAATTTACATAAATTTTCTTATTTGAAACAATCTAAATTAGTCTCTCTCTGTACTGAAAAGTATTTCAAATAAAACTGATTAACATATGCATCCAGTTGTTATAAGTAATTCGATTTTCCCACAATGCGTAGATCAAGGCCTTGTGCCAATTTTTGTGGTTATCACTGATAGTTTTCTTGATAATTTTTAAAAGATTTTTGTTTGTTGATTCGGATAAACTGTTACCGTGAGGATAAAAATTAGAATTTTTTTTTATTTTAATTCCCTTTTGAAGTGCAAATTCTGTAAGAGACAAAGAAAAAAAATAAGATGCATTATCAAAAACTAATGTGCTCAAGACACCAAATCTTGTAATAATAAACTGATCTAAGAATGAAATTACCTTATCAGTTGTAACTGATTTCAAGGGAATGACCTCCATCCACTTTGTAAAATAATCGGTGGCGGTAAGAATATACCTATGCTACTTGGAGGAGTTAGGAGAAATTTCACCAATTATATCGAGTCCCCATTGTTCAAATGGGTGTTCAACAATGAAGGGCTGCAAAGGTAACACTGATTTATTTTCTCTTCAGGCTAAAGTTTGACAGATTTTACATTTTCGAACATATGCATGAAAATATTTAAATAGAGTCGACCAATCATAACCTGGACGTAAAATTTTGTGTGTAGTTGTATCACCTCCAAAATGACCACCTGCAGGTCTGTCATGCAACTCAAATAAAACTTTATCAACTTCTTGTTTTTCTAAATGTCGAAGTAACATTGAATCATAATTATTTCTGAAAAGAACATTATTGATAAGTTGATATTGTGTTTATTTTATTCTTAGAGCACGTTTTTTTTTTAAATCCAAATGAGAAGGTGCAGTTCCATGAGTTAGATAATAAACTAAATTTTAATATTGTGAATCAAGAATACTAGGAGTAACACATACATGTTGTATATCTTCAATCACCTTTACCTTATCTGCATTTTCAGATATAGTGTCGATGGTTTCAGTTAATAACTTCCATAAACCTTGACCTCATACAATTTTTGCAGGTTTTATCTCTAATCATATTCTTGTAATGTTGTTACCCAATTTTCTCTCTTATTTCCTAAATCTTTCTAAATGAGCAAACTTCTGACTGAGGGATGTGGAACTATTACTTTGGTATGATATTTGATAAGGAAAGCTCTGAAATGTTTGATGGATTTGAAAACTGCATAAGCTTGTTTTTCAACATCAGTATAATTTAATTTTGCTCCTTGTAATGCTGAGCTTTTGAAAGAAACTAGTACTTCTATGTTTTGATAATTTTTCGGTGATAACATAGATCCGTAATTTTTTTTAGAAGAAAACGTATAAATAATGAATTTCTTATCATAATTAGGAGAGAGTAAAGAAGGCACTTGAATGATCACTTGCTTTATAGAATTGAAAGCCTCTTTTTCAATTGTATTCCACTTGAATAATTTGTCTTTTCTTATCATATGTTGCAAAGTTAAGACTGTTTCTATGAAATTAGGAATAAAAAGCTTCACAAAATTAATTTTTCCAAGGAAATATTGCATAGATATTTTATTATGAGGCAACAAAATTTCAGAAATACTTTTAACTCTAGAAGGATATATTGAAATCCTTTCTTTAGAAACTATAAATCCCAAAATTTTACCTTATTGAAGAGAAAAAGATGATTGTTACGAGGAAAATCTCTCTATGGCTAGGGGTAAACCACAATAGATGGGAATGACTGCAGCAATCAACTCTATTCTCAAGTATGCTATATAAAGGAATATGCTAGCAAGGCAAGATAACAGGCCTACCTCGTCCAGACGTTCAACGAAGTCCACTGTTGAGCACTTGACCCAAAGCAATATACCTGCAGCTAGTCCTCAAAAACCAAGCAAAAAAATCATCTGGTGATGATATATGATGTTAGCACATTCAATGGCATAATCCATTAATATACATGACAAATACGCCCATGGAATAATAATTCAAATATTTGCAAGATATCAATTGGACGGGAAAAGAGTATTTCTATTAATATATGATCAACAGAAGTGAAAATGTTACAGACTTTCGGGTCAGGACGATTTGGAACTGAGAAACTAAGTTCCTTCCAGTTGGGCCTCCACCACTTTAATCCTCCACCAAAGGAAAGCTCATAAAAGAGAAACAATGAAGTTCTCAATCAATAAGGGAAGAGCTTGGGGAATGAACACTGAGTTCAAACTTAAAGGAGAAAGGGATGCACACTCAATATGAAGTAAATAATTTCTCTAGAGTAACTTTGCTCTCAAAGTTGAATTCTTTCTCCTCTTTTCCATAGCTCGGAATTGGCCCATTTATAACCTTCAAATGGAACTGAAGGGACGAGTCAGAATGTTTCCAATACATGGAAGGCCAAGGATCACAGATCTCCTGTTGTGACATGGAAACCATACACTATTTTTCATTTTTGGGCACAAATCCCGATGTACACAGGATGTAGTGGTGCAGCCTGTGTATACGCATGCTATATAGTAGGCAAGGTGCGTACATGTGGAAAAAATGTATTTTTTAGCTATGGACTTTTGCAGAAAGGAATGAAAAGTCTTCATAGGGAAATGGAAAAATGCCCTATGTGCATGATTTCATAGGGTGAGGAAAATCTTGCTATAACAGATGCCCCCTAATGTGTGAGGTTAGAGGAGTACATGCGATTGTCGAAATACATTATAAAAAACCCAAAAGTGGAGTGATGGGGAACCAACTGGAATAACTAGTTGCTTATTACATTCTGCACTGACTTTGCATACATGGCTACCAATTTGAATTACACTGTAGATCCATGTGAAAATATACCAAAAAACTATCTGTGGCCATGAATAGGCAAATACAAATCCGGTTACATGCCAAAAGTTGTCATAGTCACGAACAAGGCCCAGTATCAAAATCAATCTGAAGATATCTATATACAATGGAGTACAATCTAATCTCCCATGGTCACTGAAGTCATATAGGTACTGGTCCAATGAAAAGGAAGCAACAACTCAGGAAAGCTGCGGCCACATACTGATGTCTTCAAGTCTTCTACACAATCCACCTAAGGTGCAAGTCTACATTATGTGAATAAAGGAGTTGAGGTCGAACACAATGAGACATTGTTTGATTACCGATCATTGAGGTATACCATTAGCAAACACGAGACAACCTACCAATAATGAAAGTAGGTATCAAGGCACCAAGTACATTCTTACAAGTGTGAATAAAGGAGTCGGGGTCGAACACTTGAAGAATCCATCGATCATGAGACATTGATGTATTCCCAACTGTCGATGGCGAGAGAACTTGCCACTAATGACTGCAAGCCTCAAGGTACTCATAAGACTCTAGGTCTCGTTTCCAAAATATATGAGTTGAAGTCGATAGAAGGAGACCCGCTGAAAGGAGAGCATTAAGGCATCTCTAATAATTCAGCACGATGAATAAAATAGGAGCTTCATGATTTGGAGGAAATTGGACGAAGAAAATGTTCATGAACCAATGACCATGTGCCTATTTCGTGTGTGCCAAGTGCAAGCGGTACATGAAAAAGACCCTTTCAATAGTATCCAATGAGGAAAACGGTTGACAAAGGCGAGGAAACTACCAATAAGACTAATGGCATGCAAGACACTGCACGAATCCCAATGTGTGAATATATTTCTTATCGTTGAACACAAGGGAAACCACCTAGTCAACGACCAATGATGAAATGTCGACTGTTGGGTTCAAGGTTACCTACCAATGATGAAAGTAGGACCAAGGTGCGTGATAGGACTACAATATCATTTGATTCTAAGACAAACTAAGGGTATGGATGACATGCAAAGTCAATATTTCTGAGGAATGGCCAACATAGGTTGATAGACTTCCTTTGAACAAGAGCATAAAACATATGGAAAACTCTGACAACATCGACTCAATGATGAAACCATTAGATACAGGAGGCATCAATGAAATTCTCTATAGGGAATGGAAGAGTAACCAATCGGTAGAGAAAACTCTTTACAATGAGCTCAACTTCATAAGGCCATGCTAAACCCAAAATTATGATGAAAAATGGACTCAATAACTTTGTGCTTTGTTCAAAGGCGACACGATTACTGCCAATATAAGATAATACTCCCTTCCTGCCCGTATTTTTTTGTTTTTTCATAGACAAATGAATGCTATGATACAGAGGAGGAAACACGTGTTGCAAGTAAGCAAAACTAGTTCCAGCAATGGAACATACCTATGCTCAATGCAAGGATATGCATGCGGGATATGGACACTCGGGGGAGCGTTCCCTCCTGGGTATAGGGTGTCAAATTACGAAGTATATAAATGAGGCTCTACTTGGTTGAGGATGCAAAACTGTTGAGGAAAACAGTTTATAACGCAAAGCGAGAACCGGTTATAGGCTCAATACTGCAAGAAAAGGCATGAGATGCAATCACAACTTAACACCAAAAAATGTCATTTTTCATGATCTTTAGTCTACTTGGTGTGAAAAAGGGATAAACTTGTACCAAATAGACATCCTTTAAAATCCAATTTACTTGTGTGAAAGAGATAAGTTCACTCGACAATCTTTTCATTTTTTGAAGACAAGTTGGAAAAAAGCTTAAATTAAACTCGGTTGGGAGTCCTTTAGGTATATGGCAATATGTTTATGAGTGATAAATGAGGCTCAACATAAATTCATGTATTAGTTATAAGGGAATCTCGGTCCTATGGAAAAAATATCTGCATGGACACCAAATGAAGCAGAGGATCTAACTAGGGCACCCATGTTTGGTAAGTCTCTACCACTTGATAACGACACGTGTTATAGCAGATGGAAGGTTTTTTGTCGCAACAAATGGGTTCGTACCTAAGGAATAAAAGTGACAATTACAGGACAATGCAAAAGTTCATGGTGGAATGGATACCCATCCTATATGTTGGGTAGTGAAAATACATGCCCGTGGTTACGAACGGGCAACATAACGTTGAAAACCGCAAGAACCCTTGGTGAAAACTACAAAAACCAACTCAATCCACTGTTGTATTAGTCCATTAGGAAAAAAAATGACTCCAAACTATAGAAAGTGGGTAAAAATGCTATAAATAGTAACAAAACCAAAAATTACTATGTCATTTTGACTTTTTACCCAAATAGTAAAAATTGGACCAAATTACCTCCGATCTTCAACTGGTGATTGCAGGAATGTTGGGTGACAAAATAAGAAACCATTTGGACCAGGTAATTCCTTTTCCCCTCCTCTTCCTTTCTAGTGGATTAGATTTTTAAATTACGTTTCAAAATTTGAGTAAACTAGGGCGCAAATTGAGTAATTCGGTGTATGCAGGCTACCATTCATCGGGTTGTGTATACGTGAGGTTATACGTGACCGTGTAAAATACATGGTGCGTGTACTCATCCCTATACACGAATGTAAATGAAACAACCCGCATACAAGTCCGTAATCAATGTTTTCTATGGTTGCTAACTCAAAAATTGATTTTTAACTTGTAGGATGGTGCTAGAATGGAGGGAAAGGGAGCACAAGGAGGTAGATGCTGCTGTGGACAGAGATATGGGGGCCCAAATGGCCTTGAAATGATGTGGCTTATATAAATTTTGGGCACTCAAAGGGATGAGGGCCCAGGTGAGGTTTCTTGAGATGCTTGTGGATTACTGGGATCCTAACAGTGAGAGCTTCAACCTCGATGGGAAACCATTGAGGATTGACGTCGAGGATATATACTTTTTGACTGGGTTATCGTGCCAAGGTGAGGTGGTGAACCTCAAATCCCGGGGAGTTGGGCGTAGTATGGATATAGAGGAGTACATAGACGCTCACTATGTAGCAGGGACCCCAAAGGTCGGGAGTCAGCTCCCCATATGAGCGATAAACAATCTCAGGCTCAAGATTGTTGTCCTCGTGTTGACCAGGATCACATGATCGACTTTGTTGCACTGGGCATCGAGGTTGCTCATGTTCTATGTTGTAGAGTGCTTGAGACCCATAGTATATAATTGGCGTACCTTGCTACTAGTTAATATGAAGAGCCAGCTGACATAGTGCAAACAGGGTAGCAAGAGGAACTTCGGGTTTTCCTCTATCTTATGCATCTTTTTCTTCGAGTGACTTCCAGGTTTGGGGCCTAGAGTCGAGATTATTCTGAGAGGACCTTGCGATCCAACGATGGCACGGTAGAATGAGGTAATGAGATGGCAAGGGGGAGGTAGGGTGCCCACACCTTACAACGAGGATTTCTTCTACAGGTGGAGGTGATAGGTCATTTCTCTGGATGACTACCCCTATGCAGGGATCGACTTCATAGGGGACCCTGACATGCCACTACCACCAAGGACCACCTAAAGGGACATAGGTATGTCAAATGTTTTTAAATATTTCATTTTTTTGTATTTTTGTATAGTGAAACAAAAATACTTTTTGGATGATGCTTAAGTACTAACTAGATACTTGTGTGATGCATACGTGGGTCCACGATGACCGGACCGGCTTCCCCGAAAACGTCGAAGGCATCGGGGAGATGAGGCAGTGGGAGGAGAAGCAGAGAGAGTCCTTCAAAACGTGCAGGGCAACTTGTCTCGTTTGACTCATAGGATTCTGATGGTTCTAGTAGAGGATCTGCTGAAAGCCATGCAACAACAAGTGGTTGGTGTGCCTAGAGCTTGGGTGCGACTCTTTCGGCATCTCGCAAACATCGTAGTTTGTTATCATGGCACACATACGGTGCCACAGGCGTAGATGTCGTGGATCTTGTATTATTGGTTGTATATGTGTATTGAGGGTGTTAGCCCCAATTTTGTACTATAAACATCATATTTTTTGAAATATATATAAAACATGGATCTTCATCTTTACTTATATTACAATGTGTACATTGATGAGGTGGTTTTCTTTACTTTAGTTATGTGACAAATGCCAATCTAAAACAAAATTATTATAAGCATCGGATACATAATTAGAACTTTTAGGTATGTGATAATAAGTAATAAAATCAAACTATCGTTCTAAAAGATGTACTCGTAGGAATCGTCGTAGTAAAGTAGGACCACGCACGCGGTAACTGCCGTTCAACTGAAATACTACTAACTGGGAATCCAAAAGAACCTCTAAAGAGAGAATACCATGTAAGTTAGCATCGCGCAAAAGTTCTATAACGACGCTATATTTGGCCACATTATTCGTGGATGGCCCTAGGCATACGCCACCTGAAGACACCAGTAGACCCTTGGGTGAGTAAACCACCCAAGCGGCGGAAGCCAAGTTTTGTGTATGATGACTGGCTCCGTATGTGAATCCTAAGTAGACCGAACACTTCGTTGACATCTACCAACCAAGGGAAAACTTGATAAGCAGGTTGAAGACGTGATCCAGAATCGGATCCAGAAGCTTGACAGGGCTTAAAAATGCTCAAAAATAAAAGTGCTCGGAATCTGACGAAACCAGCGCCATTGCGTCCGTCTTGTCTTCCTAATTCCGGTCATATATTTACTTCGTCAAACGGGCTCCGTATGCGAAAGATATCACGTTCTTTCCTAAAACCCAAACAGGTAAAAAAAAAGGATGATTGTACAGTCCGTACAGTGCCACGTGGCATGTTGACTGTACAAGCCGTACGACCATAGAGATGACGTGGAAACTCTTGGAGGTGACACGTGGCAGGTGATGTGGCGTACGGGCAGACAACTGGACCAATCTATGGGTGACACGTGTCACCACTGTAAGGGTGACATGTGGCACAGGATGAGGTCAACAGCTAACAGGGCAGTGACTGGACAGGGTACGTGGCAGACACGTGGACCATTCAACGATTGACGCATGGCAGACTTCTATTGGTTTTCGAGGTGCCACGTGGCCCAGTCATGGGCTGCCACGTGGCACCCTGTGGTTGGTTAATGGTTTGTGTAAAATTTATATGGGTTCACTGGGGTTGAACCCCCGACCTATTCTCCGGGCAACAGACTGGCAGGACCGGGCTAACCGCCCGGCCCATGGGTGGTGCTTACAATGTATACGACACATTTTATATTTGAATTGAAGTCAAAGGTTTTTCGGCGGGGAAAAGGGCCGGGCTCGTCGGCGAGGAAAAGGGTCGGGGCTTAGCCCCAACCCACGGTTCAACATACGACCACAACTTACCATAGCACGGGGAGTTGGCGATAGGGACTAGCCCACGGATCCCGGGCGGATCCCACAGGACCAAGACCATATTCCAAATAGGGCGCGCGGTTATGGCAGCTAGCCACCGGTCCTATGCACATGCCAGATGACCAGGAGCCAGCAGAGAGGGGCCAACGCACAAACAGAACAACGCCTAGCCACATGGAGGCGCCCAAGTGACCAGGGGAACGCGTTTTGGGGGCTGTGCCCTACATTTTATACAAAAGTGGTTTTTATTGCTAAAGTTTGGATTTTTAAATGATTTTGAGCCTGATTTTAATTGATTTTCTCCATTTTTGGGAGATATTGGGCATTTTTGGAGCCCAAATTTTGGAAGGAAGTTGGGGATGGATAACCAACTTCAGATCTATAAAAGACAGGCCTGTATGAGGCCATGGAGGACAGTCATAGCAGATTTATGCTGAAGGGAAGCCAAGCCAAATCCATTTTTATGCAGGGAAGCTATTGAGGAGCAGACACTTGCGGGCCATTTCTGGGAGCTCTGGACGTCCGTTTTGCGTGCCGTTTTCTTTGCAGGGTTCTAGATATCTGGAAGAACATGACCATATCATTCTTGTAGCCAATTGACACTACTGCGATGTACTTTTGAGCTTTTGAACAGAAATAAAGAAGCCTCCCCCACAGAGACAAAGGTCCGGAGATGTAGGCAACATTGTGCCAAACTTCGTTATCAATCCTCGTGTTATGGTTTTCTGTTTATTACTTCATTTCAGATTTGCATATGTGCATATGACTGTCATAATTCCTCTTCTTTCCTCATTCTTTCATTAAGTTTCTCAAATGGTTAATTAACACATGCAAAATTAAAACTCAACCATAGTCATTAAAAGATCCTACGGATCAAGACGAAAAATAAAGGGAAAAGATATATACACTAAATTACATTAGTATACAAAGAGTTTCTCCCAAGCTTTGGGGTCAAGCGTAATATATTTTCAAGTAGAGCCCATTCCTGGGCTCGACCAACATATTCCCTTCATAATATTCTAACTCATAGGCTCCTTTTTCTAAGACACGTCGCACGATATAGGGACCATGCCACATGGGTTTAAACTTGCCTACCCCCAACGATTATTTGGATTGATCATATAAGAGGACCAAGTCACCCTCAGTGTATAACCGAGGGCATAATTACTTATTGTACTGGACCTTGACAGTCCTTTTTTGGCCTCGATAGCCGTAGAGGCGTCTCGACACTGCTCGTCAAGACTCTCTAGGTGTACAAGGCATCGCTCGAGATAAGAAGTGTCAGGTAGGAGCGCAACTTCCAACTTAAGAGAAGGGATTTATTATTCAATAGGTAATATTGACTCCACACCGTGTACTAACTGGAAAGGGGAAAATCCAGTGGCAGTCTTGCCCGAGGTTTGGTATGCCCAGAGAGCGAGATATAGCATAATGTGCCAATCAGACTTACTATGGTTGACAGTGTTCTGAAAAATGGTCTTGAGAGACTTGTTGACGGCCTCTACTTGTCCATTTTCCTGGGG
>JASDQU011312949.1:39344-61922 GCA_032191745.1 Picea mariana
TTTTTTTTCTGGTGGTATGTGGCACATCACGTGGATCCTCATGGTTGAGGAGAAATGAATTTTTGAAGATGACAAAGTGAATTGAAGAAGGAAGTACATGTAGGCCCTGAAGATAACTAAAGAAAAAAATTACAAAATAAGAAATTGTTCGGTCGGCCCTAATGTATAAATAAATATATTTATACATTTAAATGGTATAAATATATTTATATTTATTTAAATGGTATAAATAAATATCATTATACATTCATTTGATACACAAGTCGAATTTCAGAGGAAATCAGAAGTAAAGAAGGCCAGATTTCAAGGGAGGATGAAGTCTTTTGGTGATGTGTTCTAAGGTATGTTATTTTCGGGTCATCTTACCATTTTTGCTATAACATTTTTTATAGAACGATTCATATGGTTAAATTGCTATGGTGTTGAGAATACATATCAAGGTACCTGTGGTAAAAATTTCATCTCTTGATTCACTATAATTATGGAGATACACTCTGTGGAAGATAGAGTTTGTGACCAGTCCTGAAGCTAGTCAATAAACAGGTGTTCTAGGTAAAACAATCATAACTTCTTAATAGAGAATCAAAATGACGTGGGAAAAATTTCATTGGAAAGAGTACGGACTGTAGTTTCTTTTGTGTGAGTTTCAGAATATGATGTTAAATATTGAGCGTGGGGCATTCTACACAAGTTCGGTCTCCTGAATAAACCAGAATTGAACAAGGTCTACCATTCTCTCTATAACTTCTTTTTGGGGAGGATTCAAGGAGTGAAACTTGGAGGAGTTTCAGAGAATACATTAAGTAATTTTATCTATAGGATCATAGTACTCCAAGAATGAATAATTTCAGAAATTGAAGAAGTCTCAGGAAGCATTATTAGGTTCTATGTGATGATTGGTTGATGGTGATGATTTAATGTAAAGTTTTATTATCTCTCATATATTATTGGGTAGAAGGAAGGGGAAAGGATGGAGAGTTCAACTCTCTCTTTATATTGGAGGATTGTATCTTCCTCTTGGAGTTTTATCCCTCCCTTTACATTTGGAGGCTCTAGCTACCTTTGGAAGTCATTACTTCCCATGAACAATAACTATTGATTATTTTTCATATATTGTGCATGGTGTATTGTGTTGTATTGGTGTAACTCTTATACTATTGTTAATTTCTCATTGGATATAATTGAATGGTTTAAGTATAAGTTGAATTTTTTTTTAAATTGTACTTGATACTGATTCACCCCCCTCTCAGTATCAACATGGTCTACATGTTCTTCTTGCCCCACAAGGAGACGAGATCCCTAGATGGAGCCTAATGTTGACACAAAGTTTAAATTTTTCTATCCTTGGGAACTAAAGCTTCATCTTTTCCTAAGTCATGGAGCCGCCCTTAGTCCAAAGGGGAATCAAATATTTTTGTTCCTTTTCGAGTTTCGAGATTCATTTTTTCTCAAGGTATGATCTTTAACCATCCTAATTTCCCGATGTCGAAATGCTGACACTGTTTAACATATTAAAAAATTAAGAAGGGGGGAATAAATAAAGGTTACCTTTTTTGTCGCTTTCGACAAAGCACCCTATAATCTGTAATTAACTAAGCTCCTAAACCCAATCATCATTCCCTTAATCTTTTGCGATTCAGGTTTTTCTTTCTACTAAAGTGCTTTCGAACTCTCAACTGTCAAACTCCCGATCCTCGTTTTTCCGAAAAGTTAAAAGGATAATTAATCATTAAACTTCATTAATTAAAGCTCTAATACGTGATTAGAGCCTCACTAATCCCATCACAATTTCACGATCTGGGGTTTGCTTATGACTTATCCCCTGACAACAAGATCCCCGAAGTTCTGAAACACGAAATCGCGTTTTCTCTAAACAAGGTTTAAGATTAAGGTTAATTTTATTCTAAAACAAGATTAGTGATAACCAAGATGCCTTTCGCATTTCGGGAATTGAGGAAGGCAGTGATTTTTGAAACTCCAGTTTTGAAATCGCCGATATACGACAGTATTAGTAAAGAATAAGTGAAGATATTTTTTGACGCGAAAACGTATCTCTGGGCATATCTTTCCATTAAAAAGAATTAACGTTTCGTCGTTTGTTCCTGTACACTCGTTATAACACAAAATTAAAGGTTAATAAGGTCTTGTATTTTGAACTTCATTGTTATCCTTTACATCTGCAGCAAGTCACATTTATTTGGTTTTATACATATTTTCTCTGTAAACAGGTTTATGATCCAGTGTAGGTATCATGGCACCTAAGAAGGCACCCAAGAAAAGTGAGGAAGTTGCAGAAAGCTCGAGTCCAAACGAAGATGTTATATCTGATACAATACCGCATGCCATCGATTCCATAAAATCCTGGAGGCAGATTTTCGAGACTTTGGATTATGAAATCAAAACTTTCCCTCATGATGTCGACAACAAACTTTGAGATATAGCGGAGTCTGATCTCCACAAAATAGCTACACGGCCGCGACTTATGACATACAATGACATGATTAGTTGGGCCTTAGAATAAACTGACGTACAAACCAGAAGCATTCTGGACAGCCAAGGGGTCGTCATTGGCTCTTTCATACCGGAACATGTACAAGTAATGTATAAATTATCCCCCAGTCCCAAGTATATTTATAACAAATATTTTGTGAGTGATTTTCAAAGGAAGGTTGTCCTAATAAAAGAAATGTATATGAGAGAGGGGGGTATGGTGAAGAAGCATAGAGCCTTGGTAGATGGCCAGAATTTGGAAGAGGAGGATTTCACTATAGAGGTAGCAGGCTCCATGGGAACCATGGCAACAACAAACCTTTTTACTATGGAGAATATGAGAGCAAGAATAAAGAAGAGTAACCACATAATAGCTCAATTGCAAGAACAGTTAAATAATGTTGAGAAAAACATTAGAGAAGAGGTGAATAAAATCTTGGAGCAGGCCAGAGATGTTGAAAGACAAGAAATTCAATCACTCAGATCAAGCCTGGATGAAATGAACCAGAGGATATAAGCAAGTCAGGTGAAAGTTACTCAACAAAAGGAGCTTGTAAAGAATCTACAAGCTAAGTTAAATTTGACAGAAGGCTGAGTTGTAGACTTAAAGGCTTTCCAGACCCTCTTGTTGGAAGCACATACAAATATAGAAGTCGAACATCATGAATTGATCTCCAAAATAGAGATCATCCAGAGTTACTTTCAAGAGGTAAGAAAATCCCTTGATAATATTATTTTACTGGAAAAGGAGGCTAAAGTTGCAAGGAATACTTTCCAGAAAGTAGTTGCATGTTCGGGAAACAGGGAGATGTCGAAAGATCTAAAGCTTTCTGTCACAGAAAAGATAAGAGGAGAGATCATGCTCAAGGCATGGGAAATGAACATAGTCGAAAACAAGAAGATAGTCAAATAAATCAAAGACGACTGTGAGGGAATGTTTGATTCTTTGGATAAGAAAGTGTTAGGTATCGAAAGAAATGATTGCTCTCAACCACTGAGGCAGATAAACATTGTGAAACAGTAGTTGAACTGCAAAGAAGGCTTGCAGGAGATTCAGGCAAAGATTTCACAATTGAAGGAAATCAACACCAACCTAATAGATAGATGGTTGGTACAACCCAATTTAAAATTGCAAGTGATCAGGTTTGCAGATAAAGGTTTTGAAAACCAACTTCCAAAGATACAAAGAATGTTTTATCTGTTTGAAACTAAAGATCTTCCGACACCACCCATAATTTTTGTTCATTTTTTGGAGAAGTGCATTGAATGTATAGCTTCAAAAGAGGGAGAGACTTCAACTAAACAATGAAGTCTTGTTCGAACACTTATGCTTTTGAAATAATAGACCAACAAAAAGTTAATCATGCAATGGTTAAGGTTGTAGTTTTGTAACTATCTTTTCCCCTAAAAAGTAGGAAATCGTTAACCATCAAGTAGTAATGATCTTGTATAAATAGGAGGGGAGCAGAATGAAAAAAGGGGGCTTTTTGGCTTTTCTCTAAAAGGACATTTTTTTTTGACGATTTTTTTTTTGAAGAAGCTCTGAATTAATAACAATGCATATTGAAGATTCTAGATTTTATCACGTCTGAGTTATGTGTTCCCCTGTCTTTTCATATTTCTTTCATATATCTAATTGATGAATGCTCAACTACAATTTAGTGCAAGCTCTACTGTGGAAATTATTATTCTTGTCATTTAAATCATCTATAGTTTTTCCTCTGTATCAGTTATCAGTAGATACAAGACCTATAAATGTTTAGATTTCAATATCATATGCTTCATTAATATTGTCTTGTTTCGTAGTCTTCTGTTACAAGGTGAAATTCCTCTTAAATTGATGCCTCACCTTGTTAATAGCTTTACGTTTTCCCTCATGTCATGCATGTTCCCTTTCCTTTAAATTTAACTCAGATACAAGAAACAACCTTTAATTTAGTCATCTTGTTAATTCGTGTTTTAAAATCTTTCTCTTTACATTGTAAAATAGAGATAACGAAGCCAAAAATGGAAACACTGAATTATATCTTCCTTACCTTATATCCTTCATGATAGTACCAGTTTCTAGGCAACCTAACATTAAACCCGGTCTTTTGGATCAAACCAACATCGCTCTAAATCTATTTAACACTATATTACAAACAACAAATAACCAGGTTGAGTTAGAACGTTCATGGGCAGTAATTGAGAGAGATATCAACGTTCAAGAAAACTGGGAATTTCGACAGAGATAGTTGAGGAACCAATTATAGCCCTCACCTTTAATCACTGATTTTTTTTGTCCTCAACTTCCTCTATCTTTTCAGATGCCTTGACAATATACTTTAGAGCCTTAAAGTATAAACTCAGGAACAACACCATTTATACCATTTAAGAGCATTGGGATATTCCTAAATCTTTTGGATGAGTTGAATCATACTATCATTTTCCAACTATTGTTGATTGGATTCATCAAGCCAACCTGAAACATGTAAGGACAAGGAAAAGAGCGATATCTCCTATTAGCATAGATTTCTAGATTCACTATGTTTTGAAACATTTTTTCCTCCTCAAATTGTCATGATAAAGAATCAACCACCACATGTTGTTTACCTTTCTTATATATGATTTCATAACCATACCCAAGCATATTAGTGACCCACTTATGTTTATCTAGTGATGATAATTTTTTTTCTTGAAAAATCTTTAGACTATGATCGTCAATCTTAATCTAGAAATGCCTCCCAATGAGATATGGGCTCTAGGTCTCAACTACATGAAGGATGGCCATCATCTCTTTCTCATATGTGAATTTTCTTAAATTGCAATCACAAAACTACTTACTAGTGAATGCCAAGGGACACCCTTCTTGTACTAAGATTGCTCCAAGGCCTCTACTTGAGGAATCACATTCCAAGACAAAAGTTTTAGTGGAAATTACCACTATTAATATTGGAGTAGCACATGTGGCATCATTTAAATATCATAAGGCTTTCTCAACTTATTTTCTCCATAAATAGGCATTATTTTTTAGCAGGCTAGTTAAGGCAATGTTACCCCCCAGTCTAGGGATAACTAAGAAGATCATGTCTCGAGGCCCAAAGTTAGAAAACATGGAGTGTAGAGAGTCAGATTGAGTAGAAGAGCCCATAGGGCCCCTCCTATTCATGTTGATCACCACTCATCTCCAAAAACATACCATCATCCACTACATGAGCTTGGTCCCAGAAGACAACGAATCTTGCTTCATGAGGTAACAAGTCTGGTATCATGGTAAGTTTCACTTTAATATTTGAAGCATTTGAACATGTTGCAAATAATGCTTTCTTTATTATGAAATGCTTGCTCAGAAATTATACCTTTTTCCTAATTTCACCTTGGTGGTCGTCATTGTGTCCTATAAAGTTGGTCACCCTCGAGATAAGAATTACTACTGGGTAGTTCCTTGAAGGGTCATTATACCATTCTCATTCATACTTACCACATTTTGTGTCTCTTCCCTATGTTTCCTCATCTTCTCGGTTTTTGGGTCCATTGTCCCAAGAAGGGATTGCACCTCATTTCATGGGAAGAAGGGGCTAAAGGCCTAAAGGTGTTTTAGCTGAAAAAATATAAAAGCCAATATTATCCGTCTATATGCTCTCCCTCAGGTCCTAAGAACAATAAAATGCTTCTCCAAAAAAGTGAAGGACCTGCAAAATAAATCACATAATTAATAAATGTCTCGCTTGTTGAGGAAATGCATTTTGTGGTGTCCCTTACTTTCCATTGCATATGGCACTCTGTGTGTTTCTAGCTTCAAGTGGAATTGCAGTGCTCTTTACTTTCCATTTTACATAGTACTCAATGTTTTGGACCTTTCATTGGAGTCTTTTGGATGGCTATGGTTTCCATCTAAATATGGATAGCCAAGACTCATTTTTATCATGACATTCATCTCCATTGTGAGAGCACAGAGTCTGAAATTTTCACCCTATAGGGATATCTCCTTCTTCTACACTCATGTGACTTGCTTAGAGGATCAATTGTGGATGTATTTTTCTGAATTTTGGATGAAAATTATGCAATTAGGGTTTATTCTTGTCATATCTTGGTCAAGTAAGTAAATTTCTGCAATTGCATTTCAGGTTATTGAATGGTTATGGTAAATTTTAATTGTTCATATTGAATATTTTTCTTGGTAAAACCATAAGGGAGGATCATAAATGCTTCCTCCTCTCACAAGGTTAATTTCATCCATAAATTTGTGAAGGAAATCCTACCTAGGGTTAATCTCTTAAAGCCCTAAAGTTCTAGCACTTTAAGAGTTTGATTCTAGACTCTTGATTATAACTTAATTCAAGAACTTAAGAAGGGAGAAAAGGTTGCTAGAGCCCAAAAGTGCTTGCACTCAGAAATCCTTCTCTTTCAGGCTTGAAATCTAAGGCTCTGATGTGATAGCACCTTAGATTTCAAACTCTACCTCTTATATCTTGCTACTATCATCTCCAAACATATCATATTTCTATTGTGAAAGACTCCATAGCCCTAAGCCACCAATCATTTGAACTCTCTTGTGGTGAAAGTGATCAACAAACTCTCAATTTTCATTCTCTCAAGGTTTCTACTAACTTTACTAACTCTAATTTAAACTAACTCACTAATATACTTTCCGTTTTTGCAAAAGTTTTCTACGACCATACTAACATACACTAATTTTCTGAATAGATTACTCTAATAGTGGCATAACATACCCAAAAATTGCATCTAATGATTGGACAATGTTCTATTGAGTAAATGCTAAATTTTCATGATAATTTGTTGCAATTCTGGAGTAGAAATGTTTTTGTTGAATTCATGTATTGTTGTTGTACCGTTGTTAACTGTTGCAATTTTACAACATCCTTAACATCATTTGTTGTCTAGTGCATTTAATAGGTTTTACTTGCATAGTTGTACTCATAAATTCCATATACATGTTATAAGTGTTCCTATTCTGGGCAGGTACTCATACGAACTTCATACCTCTTTTCCCTTTGACCTAGAATTTGACTTAGGTGATCAAGGGAAGGGGAAGTAGGCCTGGCTATCAGAATTACTAATTTGATCCCTTGAGGTCACCAAGGAAGCCTACCTTGTGGTGGACCTCCCCCATCACTAAAATGAGGGGATTTACTAAGGTGACATTGGTAGGATTTCCTATATTTACGCAAAATTTGTGATCTTGTGTTCGGATTTGCACAACTACAAATCTTGCAATAACATTTTGGCACCATTTTTAGGGAGGATTGAGTCATTCTCCTCAATGACATATCATTTGGTACGATTTCCTGAAGCCCTTATCTTATAAGCTTACCTAGAGACTCCACTGAGGGTAATTCGTTCACCTTCCTTTGATGATCCTAAAGGGATCATCTGGGCGACTCCATTAACATTTTCCAAGGTTCCATCCTACTCTCAACTTTGTGATATTTTCAAGAAATGGAATCATGGCACCCTGGGAGAAAATGTATCTTTCTATTGATTTTGAAATTTTTTGGGGATATCCATATTATTTTGACATAATATGGTTGAAGAATTCTCCAAGATTCAGAGGCATGCATGTTACTCACATTGTAGAGTTCTTGAAGTATATATGTGATATAGAATATGTAGATGAGGATGCGTTGGTAAAAAAAATTATACTTTATTTTCCATCATTTATACAAGAATGGATCAAGAGTTGTTGGAAACCAAATGGTATATCCTCTTTCATAGATCTCATCAGTAGGTTTCTTGATTTTTCAAAACCATAATTCCAGACACATGAAGATGTCCTTCGAAATCTCACAATAATCCTTGATGATGAAGAGCCCACCACTGGGATTGTAGAAGATCTTAGGGAAGTGCATCATGCTCAAGACCAAGAACCCAAGGAAGAGATATATGAAGAGGATCACCAATCCCTCGAAGAGGAGCAAGAATTTATTCATGATCCTATTGAAGGCAATGAAAACTTGACTAAAGAACATTCTGATGCCGAAGAAGAGGCTCCTCATGAAGATGAAGTGCTACTGTTTTCTCCTCCATTTGATGAATTCATCCAAGCTTCCACCCCTCTCACACAAGAAACAAAGAATATGGTAAGTCATTTCCCTTTCCAAGACTTTGATGATTCTCTATTCTATGATTTGGAAAGTGGAGTGCTAAAGGAACCCTTGGA
This sequence comes from Picea mariana, assembly GCA_032191745.1. Taxonomy (NCBI): domain Eukaryota; kingdom Viridiplantae; phylum Streptophyta; class Pinopsida; order Pinales; family Pinaceae; genus Picea; species Picea mariana. The sequence continues at coordinate 47,995 of JASDQU011312949.1, forward strand.
TGCATTAGACCCTTCATGTTATAATAAATATGATGATTCGAATATTGATGAGTTTATACATGTTGGGATATGTAAATGGGATGTGATTTATCATGATGGAGATCCCATTTACGATATTGAAGGTCATTTTCAATTGTTTCCTTTACGACAACCATATGTGATTGTTACTGATTCTGATGTTTGTTAGCAAGGAGATGACATGATCACACATTTGTTCCAACCTCCTAGGGATGACTTTTTGCAACATCCTCATGATTATTTTTGGTCATACCCTAGGGGATTTGATACATGTTCTTTTTAGCACTTGGATTTACTCTACAAAGAAAATTTTCAACCACCATTGTGCTCCAATTTTGATTAGGGTAAGGACATGATTAGCCCGAAGTAGGATTTTTGTAACAAGATTTTCTAGCCTTCCTCTTTTCTTTCATCCCTCTATGCCACTGAGGATGCAACTGGGAAGCAAGTTCCTTGTCCAAGGTTGTCTCTGGGGAATATTTTTTTCTTAGAATTCAAGAGTAGGTAAATGCTTTAAGAATAAATTTGACATCTCATTCTCTCAACCCTCCCTTGATTAGTTGTTAGTGATCCTCTAGATTCGTGTTCATCCCTTCTCATGCTCCGGGGAGTGATTAGATCCATGCTAGTCAACCTTTTGACCCTTCGATCCAACCTTATGATTCTCTATCTTGTCACAACCCTATTCAGATATGGATTAAGAATTCTCATGGGAATGTGACTTGGCATGATGTTTCCCCTCCCTCCCGCCTCCATGAGTCAGAATTTATGATCGATTATGATACAATGCATGTTCTAACTCATGTTCTTTTTGTGCTTGATTTATCTTTAAGTTGGTTTATGATAACGCACATAGGTAGATTTTTTGGTACAATGATAGAATGTTTTTACTGGTTATATGATTATACCTAGCATTTTTGCTAACATATATTAGAGTAGGTAGGTTAGAGTAGGCATTTGCATCCTGCATTGCATTGTATATGTTGCATCTTGCATATCATACTAGTATAGTTTCATCTTGCTTATATTTGCATACATATGATTTACATATTATTTTATTTCAGCATTACATATTGTTATGTTACATTCTTATGTTTTTCATACTCAATTGATATGTTAGAATAAAAATGTCAAAATATTTTTTTTTCAATTTTTTCTCTACATTTTATAGTTAGCATATTTCTCATATGAATAAGGGGTGAGTGCACTACCCTTCACTATCCCAATGTGTATTGTTTCAGTGTGTGTAGGAACAGGTTATATTAGGATATGTTGAGGTTTTCATGAGCTCTATGGTGAGCACATGTCCCTGTGCTCAACTTATTTTCTACATAAAAAGACATTATTTTTTAGCAAGCTAGTTAAGGAAATGTTACCCCCCCAGTCTAGGGGTAACTAAGGAGATCATGCATCGAGGCCCACAGGTAGTAGAAACGGAGTGCCAAGAGTCATATTGAGAAACATAGCCCGCAAGGTCTATCCTATTAATGTTGATCACCACTCATCACCAGTAGTAGAGCAACATCTACTACATCGGCTTGGTCCTAGAAGACATAAAGTATTTCTTCACGAGGTAAAAATTCTGGTATCATGGTAAGTATCACTTTAATTTTTGATGCATTTGAACATGTTGCAAAGAATCCTTTCTTGATTATGAAACATTTGCTTGGAAATTATACTTTTTTCTTAATTTTAGGTTGGTGGTTGTCATTGTGTCCTAGTAAGTTGGTCACCCTCGAGATAAGGGTTTCTACTGTGTAGTTCCTTGAAGGGTCATCGTACCATTCTCATCCAGACTTACCACCTTCTGTGTCTCTTCCCTCCATTTACTCATCTTTTGGGTTTCTAGGTCCATTGAGCAAAGAAGGGATTGTACCTCATTTCATGGGAAGAAGGGGCTAACGTCCTAGAGGTGTTGTAGCTAGAAAAATATAAAAGCCAATATAATCCTTCTAGATTGTCTCCCTTAGGTCCTGGCAACAATAAAACACTTCTCCAAAAAATAAAGGACCTGCAAAAGAAATCACATAATTAATAAATGTCATGCTTGTTGAGGAAGTGCATTTTGCAGTGTCCCTTAATTTCCATTTCATATGGCACCATGTGTGTTTCTAGATTCAAGTGGAATTTTAGTACTCTTTACTTTCCATTGCACATAGTACTCAATGTTTTGGACCTTAATCATTAATGGAAATCGAGAGCTTGGAAAAAATGTTGCATTGCAGACAAAGGGAAACACACCCTCTACAAAGGAACCCATAAATGAGACAATATGAAACCTTGTATGTCAAGAAACCCATGCCTAGAATTATTTTCCCAAATCCACCTCACTCTCACTAAATGACTTAGATAGGTTCTCCTTGGGAAACACCCTTGACTTGGGGATTGGGTAACGCAATAGGGCACCTTGACACCCTTCCCATACATAAATTAGGCAAATCTTATAAGGTATTTGAGCATTTGTTTAGTTTTAAAAGGGGGGTTTGATGCACATGTTTGGTTGGTTCTCTTATTATATGTGGATTGCTTGGCATGATTCATATGACTTGTGTACCCTTGGAGGGTGTACCTATTTGTCTTTGCAGGACCTTTCCCACATGATGGATGTTACACCCCATGTCTAGGGCACCATTTAATGATGAATGTTATACCTTTATGATGGAGGACATTGCCTTTGGATGAATCTTGGCATGGATAGAGTATGAGACTCCACCTTTCTCCACTTGAGCATTGGCCTTTAGAGGCCTATATGTCACTCTCCTATCCCATGATGTCGCCTAGGGGCTAGGGTTTGGTGGTTCACTTTATGGATTGATGGAGGAGGCACTTAGCATGGAATTTGGAACATGGGAGATCGACATATGGCCTTTGGAGTCCCAAAATTCCACATCCTTAGCCTTGATGCCACTTCTATGAGCCTAGCATTACCCTACTAGGGCATGACGTCACCCTCTTTAGGGTTTTATTTTATGTAAAATTTAATTTTGTAAATTGAAAAAATAATTTGAAAGGGTCGACCCTCTTGTGTAGAGGCATGACCTTTAATTGGAATATTTTCGATGGCTAGGGTTTCCATATAAATATGGCTAGCCAATACTCATTTTTATCATGACATTCCTCTCCATTGTTAGAGAACTAAGTCTGAAATTTTCTCCCTATAGAGTTATCTCTCTCTTCTACACCCATGCGACTTTCTTGGAGGATCAATTGTGAATGTATTTTGCTTATTTTTGGATGGAATTTCTAAAATTAGGGTATATTCTTGTCATATCTTGGTGAAGTAAGTAAATTTCCACAATTTTATTTCATGTTATTGAATGGTTATTGTAAATTTTACTTGTTCATATTGAAGATTTTGCTTGGTAAAACCATAAGAGAGGAGCATAAATGCTTCCTCCTCTCACACGTTTAATTTCATCCATAAATTTGTGAAGGAAATCCTACCTAGGGTTAAGATCCTAAAGCCCTAAAGTGCTATAACTTTAGGATTTTGATTCTAGACTCTTGATTATAACTTAATTGAAGAACCTAATAAGGGAGAGAAGGTTGCTAGAGCCCCAAAGTTCTTGCACTCTAAAATTTTTTCTCTTTAAGGATTGAAATCGAAGGCCCTAATGTGCTAGCACCTTATATTTTAAACCCTACCTCTTATATCTTTCTACTATCATCTCCAAACATATCATATTTCCATTGTAAAAGATTCCCTTCGAAGATGCACCTAAATCTACCAAACAACTATGCACAATGTAATTAAAAGATTCAAAGGTTAGGAGAAAAGGAGGAGTTTGAGATCTAGAATGCATTCCTATGTTAGTTGAATTAATGGCGATTTTTAGTGTTTCTTTCTCCTCCTAATTGTTCTTATTGTTCTAATACTTTCTATCAGTGTAGTAGTGGTTTTATGTTGTGAAATGGAAAGAAACTTGGATGTATTCAGAAATAAATCTCTTTGTTGTGGAAGAGTACAAATGTCATATAAGCATTCTCTTTGGTATTTTTCATATCATCTATAACATTATACTCCATTGACTGTGTGGTTGTGTTTCCTGAGGCTTTGTTTGTCTAGAACATGTTGGGTGTTGACTTGGGTTGAGATGGATACCTTCCTAGGAGCAAGAGTTGCCATGGTAGGGAGGGTGGTGCTAGACACAAGTCCTTTGTTTCTCATATTATGACTTTTGAGATAATTTTTGGTGGATTGTGTAACCCCTAAAAATATTTATACTATAGTTTCACTATCAGAATCTATCAACCAATCCCAAAGAAATAAAAAATATTCTTTAGTGGTATTTCCCTTTTGGTTGTTTCTTCAGTTTCAACCTCTTGGGAAAGATTATCAGAAATAGATTGTTGATCAAGCAATTGATTAATGACCGGAGTCATATAATTGATCAATTGAGGGTAGGTCGTTTCCAAATAATTGGACTAATCATACGAGCATAAATGATCCATCCCAAATTCATCCAAATTCAAATTAGAAGAATCTAATGGTTTGGGTTGGTTATTGTTTTTCTTGTGAAAAGGTCTCAATGGTTTATGATGCGAAGACCCTTCTCTAGAGTTATTCTTCAAATATACCACCTCGTTGGATAATTTCTTGACCATTTTAAGAACACCTTTGAAATATGTAGGCTCGTTCTCTATAGGTTTGGTTAATGTCAAAGGTTTCTTACCAACAACTTTGGTATCCTCCACCCCTGGGTTTCCACCTAAAGAGAACATTTTTTCTACGTCTTTAGCTTCTTCAAAAATTTATACAACCGTAGTTTTTCCAACTTTCTTAACAAACATGGAAATGGAAGCATGTAGGGAAGATGTGTAGTATTCCACAACTAATGTCTCAACAGGTTGAGCATCAATAGGAAATTTGTTAAAGATGGTTATAAAAATAAAACATTGATTGAAATATTTAATGTTTTATTTCTTCTCCATATTAATCACAATCAATTCCTTTAGGAGTGTGGTAGGGGTTTTATTTTCCCTAAACTTACTAATAAAATATCTTTCAAAATCATCCCAACTTCTTATGGAACTGGTAGGTAGACTATAATACCAAGTTGATGCTTTATTTTCAAAAGCATAAGAAAACAATCCGCAGACTACATCCTCATGCTCAACATTCATGAGTCTCACAACAAGATATAAATTTTTGATATGGTCTTCTAGGATGCATGAATTATCCGAGTCAAATATAGGTAAAAGTATTTTAGGGTGCTTTTGTAAATCATGTAGAGGTCCTGCCAAATTCAAAGCTCCCTATGAAATCCATGTAGCGAGACGGTTTTGATTACCAACCACTGGATTGACAAGAGCTTTAGCATTACCATTTATCTTAGATTCATAGGGAGAACAATGAGGTGAATTTAGAGCAGTTGATGGTATTAATTGGTCTAAAGGCTAAGGAATATCCTATAAAGTGGGTTATATTAAATATTCAACAAAATCAACAAGAATGGTTGTGGGAGTTTCATGTCATCAGAAAGAATGTCTCTTAGGAAGTAAAGGTGCTACATGGAGATAGGAAGTAAAGGTGCTATAGGGAGATCATTGATTTTCTTTGATAGAGCTTGAGTGATACAATGTACAATGTTTACCTTAGTTTTGGGAACAACAAATAATAGCTCAGTGGGTGAATTGGTGTTCTCAAATAGAGGGTTTTGGAAAAGAAGGTTCTCAAAGATAAGAGGAGTGTCTTCATAAGGGACTTATATTTCAACATTATCACCTATGTTAGGGGAAATATGAGTTTGTGGGTCATAGTTAGTATGGTCAGAGGTTTTTCCATGTAAGGTTGGGTAATTCTACCAACCATAGAACTTAGTGGATCCTTCCTTCCAGTGTCAAAATATGTTGACACAGAAAAAATGCCCTTCAACAGACAAGGGTACTCCTCGATATGAAGTCTCAATCAAACCTCACAGTTTTGGTGTGGAAGACCCATCCAAATTCTATCCCGGCCACCATTATTGGAAATGGGCATATATGGATTGATTGATATGTAACATGTAGATTGCAATATGAACTAAATATAAATACTAAAAGTAAAACTATTCTAGCATATCCTAGCTAGGATAAAACTAACTAAATGGCCATTTAGTTAATAATTCATGATTCCACTTCAAACAGTGAATTGTTAAAGAAACATTGAGATCGGTAATGCATGAACAATAAAGTGTACATATTAGTCTGAAGTGGAAATATTATTCATAACCATCCATTCATGAACTTAGAACAACAATATCATAAAACTAATGGGATGAAAATCTATAAAATTCAAAGAAGAATAGTCTATCAAATGAGAAATATAATCTTACAACAATGAAAATGACAATACATAAACTAGAAGTAGTTTATGGCTTGCACATCACATACACCAGATTGTTTTTCCTCCAACATGGCCCCGAGGGCTTCTCCACATTAAAATATCACAAGTAGTTCCAAAAGTTAAAAAATGTAAGATCCCTTTTAAATGGGTGTTGTTGGATATATATATAGATGAGATTGAAATTGTTACTTTGGACTTCTTGAATCCCCATTGATAGTTGCAACTCTTGAATTTTCTAAAATTGTCATTTTCCTATTGTACATTGTACATTATGATTGAAACCAAATATTAAACATGGCATTCACCTTTGTCCTTGAAGTAGGTTTTCCATACTTCATGATAAGAAAATATTCCTATTATTATTGTGAACAACATACTTTCCAATGTATTTTCATAAATAACTAAGTTCCATGATAAATTTTTCATTTCTTTATTTAATGCAAAAAAAAATGAGCTTATCAAATTTTTATCTTTGGAAGGTACCATTAAATGCTCCTTCATTACTACACTGGTCACTCTTTGAGGTATCCCTATAGAGAGTTCTCTAAATTGTATTGTTGCCTCTAGTTCTATTTGAATCATCTATGTTGGTCTTGGTTTATCCAGGTCTCCAATCTTGGGTAATTTGCACCTGTCAAATAGCTTTTATGTAATTGTGTGAAATTTTGTGCAGTCGCTAATTGAATTTGTTATGTCATTTTCTAGTTTCTCCCCAACTCTCTAGCAATTTGTAAGTGCTACGCAGTTCAACTAGTTTTTCCTATTAGACATTCTTGGGAGGTCTATCAGTGCATCAAGGTTCTCTTCATCCCATGTTTTCAGTTCATCCATGGCTAGACGTATTCCTTGTAATTCTACATTTTTGGTCTTGGCCCAATCTAAAAATGTTTTCATCTGGGAAGCTAGGTCTTGGGATTCTTGCAAATTAGTATATAATTTTTTGAACATAGCATGTAATTCCTCTCATACTTCTCTAGCACATGATCTAAATTCTAAAATGCTCATTCTATCATGTTTGTAGTATCTTAATTCTTCTTCTAGGATTTTTACTCTAGCTTTATAATCCTTGATCTTTTTATCCATGTCTATAAGGTTATGTTCAATGGCTTGGGTAAATGCCACTCCAACTAAGGATATCAATGGGCCTTTCCAGATATCCATAACCACAAGTGTTTCTATATTTACTGAGATTTATGGAATACCAAGAATGAGGAGTCTCTTCATGGTTTGTTTCACAATTTTCCCCGGACCTTGTAAAATCTAAAAGGGTCGAGGTTTGTTACTCTGCTAGCCTTGGAAGACATAAATTCTCCCAATATTAGTTCCCACAGAGGGAAATGACCTCCAATCAAGGGTGTGCTAGAAGAAGTCTCAAGATGTCTGGTATCGATTGGGTCAATGGATTGAGTTTCTTCTTGAGACTTATTTTCCTCTTCTTCCTTTCTTCCTCATTGTGTTTAAGATTTTCTTATTTCTCCCTCCAAATTCTTATTTGTTATTTTTCTTCTTCTTCTTCTTTTCTCTTCCTCTCTACTTCTATTGTCATTTCTTCTTCTTGAAGTTTGATTGCCTTATCTTACTTTTCTATCCTTCCATTTTCTATTTCTTCTATGGTTGCTTTTGATTTATGTAACTTGTCTCTGTGTTGAGAGATACCTCTCATCCTGAAAATAACATCATCATAGTTGGTGGCCCTTTTATAGATTTCTTCCTCTCTCCATGTTTCAAATTCATAGGGCCACCTATACTTGCATACCTGAAAATGTTAGCTAAGAATTTTTAGGGGGTCATGTCTATGGAATCTCTCCTCCCAAAAATTGAATGTTTCTAGAATGTCAGCTTCAACTTGTGTCTCTTTGGTGTCTTTAAAATTGTAGGATCCCAAGTAGAAAGGAATTGGTGGCCATGACACTTTTTTGTCTCTTGCAAGTGTTTCTCTAACTCCATCCACAAGGGTCCGGTATGCTACTTCTTGCAAGGCCAACTTATGAAGTACAAACTTTGGAAATAAGTGGGGAGGTTTGATTAAGCCATATACCCTAATATAAGTCTCATGTTCCAAAACAAACCAATACCCAGTTTTTCCAACTACATGCATTTCCTTATCTAACATACATGGTTCTAGAGCACAAAACAGTTGTTGGAATAGAGGAATTAGCAAATTCTCATGTATATTGTGATAATTAACATGATATTTGTGTTCCCACATATCTGAGCAATAGACATGAATTAAATAATCACTCAATTACCACTTGTAGCTCATGCTTGGGAAGGTCTGCACCATACATAGAAATCCAATGAGTATGAAGACATGTGAAATTTTGGATGTTTCCCTAGCACTATGCATTGTGTAGTTGGTGCACCATCCTCTAGTGTGGAATAAAGGATATCAACCCAGTTGAATACATGACCAATTGTTTTTATTGTGTGCATTAAAGGAACCCATGATTCTTTGAACTTCATGGCATTTGCTTCCTTGTAGATCCTAAAAAATAGAGTTACTACCAATCAATATGGATTCCTTAGCATCCTAGTGGGATAGATACAGAAATTCCTAGTTTTGAATTGTATTCTTGGGTCCCACTAGTTCTTTATCACTTTTTTGCAATCTAGAGGGAATCACAACATACGTTTTTTTGTAAGTTCAATCTCCTCAGTAGGGAGTTTGTAGCACGTGTGCATGACCGATGAATTGAATGCGGATATGTGTTTTCCTTGAGAGTATCCAATTACCATGTTGTCCACATCCACTTGGTGGATGATCCATGAGACTCTTTCAACACATTGGAATACACTTGTGTGTGCAACTACCTTGTGAATTCATGAGTGGCTTATCATTTGGTATATACCTAGGCCTTGATCATCTTCTAACATTGCAGAGTAGGTTTCATCTTGAAACATATCATAGATTCCCACCCATTGATATGCCACACCTTTATCCACAATGAAAATGGTGTCATTGTGGATGGGACCTTGGGTGTTGACTCTCGTCTCCTCCTCCTCTCTATCCGAGCTAACAACAATGATTGTTTCTTTGCCACGTATTCTCCTATAATTGGCCATACTTGTTCATGTATAATTATCATTATTAAAAAATGCAAATGTCAATGTAGAGGAAAATTATTTAGGAGAGGATCTTATCTATTGATTCCAAGTGAATTTTGTATGATGGAAGTATGTTAAGTGATTAGGTAGTTTCACTTGAAATCTTCAACTAGTGATTGGTGTACAACAATTTTGTTTTTAGGTAAATTGGGAGTGAGAAAAATTATTTTGAATCATAGGGAGAAGATAAAGTACAAGAACTTAAAAAAAATTCCATGTATTTGGAGGAAATGAAACCGAGATCAAGGTCACAATAGAGAAAATTTCACCCAAAAATGTCTTTGTACTCTTAAGAATGATGAATCTAGACCTAACTAACCAAACTAAAAGGTGCATGTAGGGGTCTACAAGGTCATTTGTTCAAGGACTAAATATCCCCAGTTGTAAATTTCAACAAACATTGGTAGCGGGAAAACTCGAAGCAGGCATGGGAGGTGTCACCGATATTGGAGGGATTTCCAGATATATCCCACTGCTTGTGCCATGAGAGTATTGTGAAAGGGAGTGGGTGCCAATGTTATTTATTTTATTATATTTTATTTGCACAATAGAGTAAAAGGGGAACATAACAAGATTCATTTATACATATATTTTGTGTGAGTGTGCCCTCCCCCCTTTCTTCCCTCATTCCTTTAAACAAAAATAAAGTTAAAATTTGAACGGGTTGGTGCTTACCTATCATAAAATAGACATGTTGTTCGATGAATGGATCGGGTGATCAAATATGTGGCATGCAAGCTCTGGTCGCTTTCTGGTGAAATGGAAAATATGCAATTGATCATGGTAGACTGAAATGGGGCAAACGAGGTTTTATAACTAAAAAATAATTGTTTACGTATTTGAAAACCACTTTTTAAAAAGGTCAAACCGGTCACATAAGTGGTCATATCAACATTTTGCAAGAAAAAGTCTTTTGAGTGATGCAATAAATGACCTATCGTGGGGATTAATTTTCTAGAATGCAATGGGTCACACGAAGAAAAAGATATTCGTATGATGTGTCACATCCAAGAAAAGATTAAATGTTCCACATATCACATTGAGAAAGCAAAGGTGGTGCAACATATCGCATGAAAGAAAAATTAATCATGTAGTTTTTCTCAAACTTGAAAAGATTGGAAGTGTTTGATTGTCGTAGGGAATGGAAGGTTTCTTGAAATTTCCTTTGTCACAAGATAAAAATATTTTCAAGGTGTGGGATGTTGTGACTTGAACAAAGGTGTGAAAAACATATTGTGTTGCAAAAGAAATATTTTTTTGTGTGAAACACACAATGTCACAAGAAAATCATTTTTCTTGTGAAACAATATTTATTGAAAAAAAAACATTTTTCTACCAAAAATATTAAGAGACAAACTTCTAAGTAGGTAAAGCAAGATTTCATAAGTTATCTCAAAATGTTGGTGAGGAAATAAATGGGGATGGTTAGATCAAGGCAAGTTTCAAAGGCATCCAAAATTGAAATGAAAACAAATAATGTACATGCAAGAAAGTTAGAACAAAATACAAGGATTGAAGTTTAAAATAGTGAAGTGGGATTGTTGATAACACAACAACGTGTTAATGAGTTAGTTTTTATCGGAGATTCAACAATAATTATTAGACTTATGCATTGCTCAACTTCACCTACAAGAACTTTATCTAGGATCATTTGATAAATCCAGCAAGAGGTGCATTGCTTTGCATCATTGGAATTCTTACATGTTTTGAGAGAAATGAATTACAAGGGAAATTTCTTGGCCAACGTAAATTCTTCATTGGTGTATGGAACATTAAAGGAAAAAGGAGGAGTTTCCATCTTCCCAATCCCATAACCAATACTTTATGAATTATTCAAAGATTTGCATGTTGCCCATGCGGTAAATTGAAATATGATGCATAAGCCAAGTTTCATTATGATATTTGTATTGTGACACACTTCAAGTGTTATGAAGGATGAGGCCTATCAATTGGAGTTTAATTCATTGTTAGGCGAAGGTGGAATAATGGAGTTTCTCAGTTGGCTCGATCTAGAAGGAGGGCTCGACACTACTCTTGGATCACCTTTGATTTATTCTAAAGAACATGAAGAAGGACTCACTCTAGAGGAGATACCCTGTGGCTTGGGTTTGGTGGCTTCTTGGGTGAATTCTTGGTCTATTTCCAACATAATTTTGTGCTCCACAATGAGAGTTTGTATTTTTAATATAGAATGGGACCATGTTCCTGAGCCCATCTCTTTGTGCTTGACTATTTTTTCGAAGTGTCATTCAATGTTAATAGCAGTTATCAAAAGTCTCAATGGTAGTTCCTTATTTAAAGTTTGTTTCTCTGTGTTTCTTGGTGAAACGTTGGTGGTGGAAAGTGTTGATGGGTCCAAATATATTGTCAAGCAAATGAGGGAGAACGCATGATGGAAGGTCCCAATTAGACCTACTCTTGTTTAGTGTAGCGTTTCCCGTGAGTACATGGGCCTCGCTTCCGCTCAGAATTAAAAGAATTAAAAGAATTAAAAGGGGAAAGACAGTGGACTTCCACCCAAAGAGTTCTAATTAATCCTAAAGGATAATAAAACTAGATGCAAGCTAACCTAATCTAACTAATTCTAACCTATCTCGGGAGAAAAACTAATAGAAATGAGTACAATGAAAGATAATATATAGACAACATAATTAGTTCATGACAACCCATACATGTTAGCACAATAATATTACAGTAATCGTCTCAAATAGTTGAAGAAGGAAACTATAAAGTCACTCCTGCACTCATAATAAATCACAACAACATAAGGATTCTAGATACTAAGCACATGAATAATTCACATGATCATTACCCAGAAAACTTAAACCACAAATACAAGTGTAGAATAGTCCCACGAGCACTTGCAAAACAATCATGACTTCAAAATGTATTCTGCTCTTCATTACTCAGAAATAATAGTACCATCTTTTGTTACAAAGGGAAAAAATCACTTTCTATGCTATGAGTTCTCATTTATAAGACCTAAGAGAGAGACTCCCCCGTTCTCATGATTGTTCGTTTTCTTTTATTTCCGTTTATTTTCTCACATTTCGAAAATGAACATGTGAGCATTACAAAGAGAAGTTGAACAAGCTCATCAATGATCATTTTCTCCCTAGGGAAATTTGCAAATGATATTCGTTAAAAAACAATCATTGAATCTAACCATTAGTGTTATCTTGTGTTCCTCGAAATTTTCTGAGTGTTTCTAGATTTGGCCAACTGAAAAAAATTATGTTTTCTTCTTTGCCTCTGTCTCACCTTTCCCTTGAGCTATTACTGGCTCGATTTCGTTGCCTATAGCTCAAGATATGATTGTTTGAAGTCTACATGTCTGGTTCTTCATCTGAATTTGGGTTCCACTTGTGTTTTTCATTTTTTGACCTTTTATGCTCTTAACCTACCACCACATGCTATCCAAGCCTTTTTTTCACTCCTCCATATTCCCATCAAGCCCTCATGGCCTTGATTTCATCGCTTGTAGCTTCAGATATGACTGTTCGAAGTTGGTATGGCCGATTTCCCCCCCAAATCTGGGGTTGCTTGTTTTTCACATTTTATGATGTCTTTTGTTAGTTGTTCGGCCCTGAGACCTGCACCACTATGTTTCTCTGTCTGATACCTTTCCCACGAGGTATCACGAACCTCATTCTCACACCTGCAACAAAAGTTATGGTCGTTTAAAAATCGTCACTAAGCAACCATTGATCAAGCTTGTGGGTTAATCTGGACCATTGATTGCTGAAACTACAAAAGCGAAATCTCACCTTTATATGAGATCAACACTTAGCGATTAGATCACTTAACCCCTATGGATAGTTTGATTCAGAACCCAGACGACATTAGACCCACAACTTGCAGCATAATTTTCTCTAATTTTCCCTTTTTCATTTTTTTCATTTTTTACTTTTTAATGTAAGGAAAATAATTAAAAATAAAATAAAAATAAATAAAAAATGAAAATAGAAAAATATTTACATTAATTTTACATTTATTTACAAATTTTAACAAAATAAACAAAAAACTAACTACCCTAATCTCATGTAAAAAATTAAACTATTTTCCCCCCATTAACGAAAAAATAAAAATTGCCAAGGTTAAAACAAATAAAATAATAATAATTATCCTACTCCCACTAGATTTGAACCTGTGACCTCTTAAGAAGAAATACACATTTTTAACCATTAAGCCCATTCAAGTTTTTTATTCATTTAACCTACAAAAAAAATATTTAATCCATGAAAATTAAAAATGAAATAAAATAAAAAATAAAAATTAATAAAAAATATTAAAATTAATAAAATAAAATAATAAAATAAAATAATAATAATAATAATAATAAATTAAAAAAATAGCCCGCAGGGGTGTAGACCGATTGGCAAGTGCCGTGTAAATGGAAGGAACTATGTAAAATGAGGTCTCAAGGTCGATTCTCGGTTATAAGGCAGCCGACAGGATTCGACCCCGTGTCACGCGAGTA
>JASDQU011312954.1:13968-26871 GCA_032191745.1 Picea mariana
CAATTGTAATATCAAATTCTTGCAATAATAGTAACCATCTGGTGACTCGAGCATTTGTGATAGGTTTGTTCATTAGATATTTGATGGATGAGTGATCAGTATGGACAAGAGTAGAGTAACCAGTGATGTAATGTCTAAATTTATTAATGGCATAGATAAATGCTAAAAATTTCTTTTCAGTGACTGTATAATTGAGTTCAGCAGGAGTCATATTCTTGCTGATGAAATAAATAGCATAAGGGAGATGATTTTCTTCTTGTCCCAAGACATCTCCTATTGCAGTCTCTGAAGCATCAGAGGATATGTGAAAGTGAAGTGTCCAATCAGGTCCTCTAAGAATAGGAGCTGTAGATAACTGATGTTTAAGTGTATTAAATGCTTCCTGGCAAGAATTAGTCCATTTGAATTTAGCATTTTTCATCAGTAGCACAAACAGGGGAGAAGCTATTTTGGAAAATTTTTTGATAAATCTTCTGTAGTATCCAGCATGTCCTAGAAAACTTCTTACCTCTGTTTGAGTTTTGGGATTAGGAAGATCCTTAATGACTTGTGTCTTGGATGGATCTACCTGAATTCCTTGAGATGAGATAAAATGTCCAAGCACTATTCCTTCACTCATTATCATATGACATTTTTCTGTACTTAAGGAGAGGTGGGATTGTATACATCGTTTAAGTACTTTCTCAAGGTTTTGTAGTGCTTCCTGAAAAGAAGCACCATAAGGGGTAAAATCATCTATAAAAATTTCCATAGAGTCATTAAGCATATCAAAAAAGATTCCTATAATTGCTATTTGAAAGGTTGTTGGTGCATTACATAGTCCAAATGGGAGGACTCTATAAGAAAAAGTTCCCCAAGGGCTAGTAAAAGTGGTTTTATCTTGATCTTGAGGTGCAATTTTAATCTGATTATATCCACTGAAACCATCTAAAAATGAGAAAAATTTCTTCCCGGACAAACTGTCTAACACCTGATCAATGAATGGTAATGGAAAGTGATCTTTTTGAGTAGCTTTATTTAAGGCTCTGTAGTCCACACATACTCTCCATTTTCCATTTTTCTTAGGGACTATTACCAATGGGGAAACCCATTCACTATCTGATGTAGGATATATAAACCCTGTGTTGAGAAATTTTTGAAGTTCTTCTTTAAGGATTTCTCTTAAGTTAGGGTTCATTCGGCGTTGAGATTGGTAGATCAGTCGACAATCTTCCTTAATATATATTCGATGAGTACATAAGTCAGGAGAGATTCCTTTCATATCTATGTAGTCCCAAGCGAATGCTTCTTTATGTTCAAGAAGTAACTTCATTAATTGTTGTGTTTCAGCATCTGTCAGGTTAGGGTTTATGTTCAGTGTTTTGCCAGGTTCAATTTCTACTGGTATGCTTTTAGAAGAGATGGTGGTATATGTTTGAGGTGGGTTTTCAGAGTTAAGTTTTTCTTGATTATTTGACTCCAACAGTGCAACTAACTGGTTGTGAGTTTCTGGAGTCATGGAGGAGGGTTCACAAATAAAATTATTAATTACTTCATCCTCGGTGTTGTCTTTAAGGCTTAGAGCTTGTCTGATAGTCAAGATGGTTTGAGTAAGTTGATCATTGAAGTCTACCCATACAAAATTATCATTATTAATCAGGGGTGTAGCATGAGGGTAGAGGGTAAGCTGTTTAGTTTCGTAACCATTGGAAATTGTCATTGAACCTGATCTACAACTAATAAAAGCATATGTTGTGGCTAGCCAAGGCCTGCCCAAAATTAGAGGGTGGCCCCCCAACTTTGTTTTAGGTTGTAGTACCACAAATTCAGCTGGATAATTCCAGGATTCCACTGAGATAATTAGGTCTTCAATGACTCCCTCTGGTTTAATTGTGGATCGGTCAACTAATTCTAGGATAGTTGGGGTGTCTCTGACTTCGTTTTGTAGTTATAGCAGTTGTAAGGTTTCCAGAGTCATGATATTGATAGCGGCGCCTAAGTCTAGCAGGACTCGAGGGATTATCGTTTTTCCAACTTGTACTGAGACAGTAGGGTGGCCGGGATCACCATATTTAACTGGGGGGACTTTACCTGACATTAGTGCAGACAAGTCACCCATAACATGGACTATGAGGGGATCCTTAATTTTCCTACCAGGATTCTTAACACAAATGTCTTGCATCTTCCTGGCATAAATAGGTACATCAAGGAGTGCTTGTAGTAGAGGAATTTTGACATAAAGATTTTGTAATTCCCCTAGAAGATTGAAAGCATGTGGCTCAGGAATTTTAGTCAAAGCTAAACGCTCAGGAAATGGTGGTTTTGTTGTTTCAGCAGCATTGTTAGAGGATGATTGTACCTCTTCAAGTACATCATGCTCTTTGGTTTCCTCTTTATCAGAAGATGTAACATCAGCTATGGTAGGTTCTACTATTCTCCCAGATCGTAAATGAATATCGTTGCATTGCGCAGGGAGAAGAGAAAGTGTAGGATGGTTATGAATATCAATGCACTGCACAACTTTATTATTGGGGTTAGGGTTAGGTTGTACAGGTAGCTGGGGTATCATTATTTGATTGTTTGGTAGAGTACCTAATGGTAAGGAGAGTGGTTATATAAATTGTGATTGAGGTAACTGATTTGGGAAGGGGAGTTGTTGTGCTTTCCAATTTGGATTCCATTGGTTCTGATATGGTTGCTGTTGTTGTGGAGGCCAAGGATTCCACATTGATGGATCAAAAAAGGGTGGGTTAGTTTGTTGCATGGGTGGGTAATTCATTTGGTTTGGATATTGCATTTGATTATAGGGAGGGTAACTCATTTGATTGAAAGAAGGATAGTTATTCCAACGATTAGAAGATGTAAATGGCATGTTAGGATTCATACCTTGTCCCTGTGGTTGCCATTGCCTTCTTTGTTTCAACAGATAGACAGCTTCAGATTCTTCATCAGTTGGTTGTAATGCTACCTTGATCCCTGGTAAAGATGAACATTGTTGAGTTCCATGATCTTTATCACAGATGGTGAAGATTGGCTTTTTGTCCAATGGACATTCCCTTCGTGGGTGCTTGTCTCTGCATTTAGAACAAAAGATGGATAGGGCTGCTTCTGCTTCTGCTTGCTTCTTTTGAATCTACAGGGTGTCAATTTGTGAGGCAAAAGAGATTAACATTTCAGTTTTAAAACCTTCAAGTAAAATACCTATTTCGGCTCTTGTTGCTCCCCCACTGGCTGATTTTTAGACTCTTGAAAATGTGGTGTCCCTGCTATTTGATCTATTTCTTGAAGCTCCTCTTGAACATCTTTTGCATAGGTTAACAATTTCATCGTATGATTCCTTAGATATGTCCCATTTTCCAAGNTTACTTACATTGGGGTGACTGGATCTTTGTAGATTGTACTGTAGCCTTTCTACAAAGTCCTCCAGATTTTTATCCTCTTTCTGCATCATCTTAAATAGTTCCTCCCTCTTTTCTCTTGTTCGGCAATAGTCCTGGTATTTATTCAGGAATTTCTGTTTCATTTGGTCCCATGTTGTGATTACATGGCCTCCAAGACTCATGAACCATCTTAATGCATTTCCTTTCAATGTTGCTGGAAATAACTTTAATTTTTTAGCATTCAAAACGTAATCATAACTTCTGCATAATATATCAAACTCAAAAAGGAATTCATCAGGATCTTCTAAAGACAAACCATGAAAATTAGGTAGTTCTGAGAGTGGAATGTTCTTCATGGGGGCTACCCCTCTAGGAAGATCACTAATAGGAAATCCTAATGTGGAGAAAGAGTTTTCATCATTTACCTCTCCTTCAGGACCTGCCTATTCTTCATGATGCAATTCTTCATTGTACTCATCCATGTTTTCTTATGTCTTCTCGCCTACTACGCTTGCTCTGTCCTTAATGTTTCTTGCTAGTTTCTTGACTGTCTCAGGACTCCAAACTTCTTTCCCCGTTTCGAAGTTTGCTTGAAATGAAGGTTGGGATTTTGGTTTCTGTGTATTTTGTCATTGAGCAGCAGATTCATACTTTGATATAATCTCGTCATTATAAGTCTTTCTTCCTCCTCTTCCTCTGCCCTTGCCATTTGTAGGGTCAGTGTCTTTGGGGTCTCCGCGTCCTCTCATGCAATCTTTGTATCTGAAAAATCATAAGTGCTTTTGAAATCTATAATTACCTTCCCCAACAATAGCGCCAAAATGTTGGTCACTATAATTGCTTATTTAATCTAAACAATCAAGTGCTACATAAATTGTCAACCCAGGGAAGTCTATTTATTTCAAAGGTAACCATGCACTATATATGCTTAATCTCAAAATCAACCTAAAGTTGTAGTACAAATATATTAATCACACTTGGCTTGAACAAACTGAAGTTCTAACTAGAATTACAAGAAAGCAACCTTCCTATTGCAGAGCTCAAAGTTTAAAGAAATGATTAATTGAAGAATCCTAGATTACATTAAAATAAAAACAAGATACTGCAACAGGAAAGACCAACTATTTTGTAACCAGAGAATAGGACCCTATTCCCAAAGCAGGAATCTTCAGCACCTTCTTTCGATCATCACACTTTATGAACTCATTGCTTAACTGAAATAATTGACATACACACTGAAGGCTTTCTATCTCTTAACAGAGAACATGACCCTATTTCCCAAGAAGTAAACTTCAGCACCTGTTTCTGATTAGCACACTTTCATGAACTCATTAATGCACTGAAGGCTAACTATCTCTAACAAAGAACAGGACCCTATTTCCTAAGCAGGAAACTTCAGCACTTGTTTATGACTAGCACACTTTCATGAACTCATTAATGCACTAAAGGCTAACTATCTCTAACAGAGAACATGACCCTATTTCCAAAGCAGGAAACTTCAGCACCTGTTTCTGATTAGCACACATTCATGAACTCATTAATGCACTGAAGGCTAACAATCTCTAACAGAGAAAAGGACCCTATTTCGAAAGCAGGAAACTTCAGCACCTGTTTCTGATTAGCACACTTTCATAAATTCATCAAAGAGGATTGCTAACTAAAATGATTAACAGTTACCCAAGCATGAATCACATGAAAACAATGTAACATTCAGTAAAGCAGAGTTTCAGCAAGACAGAGTTCAGTAAAGTAGTGTTTCAGCAAAACAAAATTCAATAAAGTAGTGTTTTAGCCAAACACAATTTAATCAAGGCATAAACAGAAATCACACTGACACTCTACAAAGCTAACGACTGAATCTTGTGAAGAAGGTGGGCCCTCCCTTCTCACAAGATTCCCCTGAAATGAAAGGAACTAGAGAGGAATGCTCAGAATAGTCTTTTATTCATCTGTCAACTGTATCATATTACAAATTGAAGTAGAACACGTCATTCTCTGTAAATCATTTCTTGTAAAAACAGAAGATCCCCCCTTCTCGAATGGTGATTTCCTTTTATTTAAAGAGGAGGATCCCTTCGATACAATTTAATCAACTAATTACAGGTGTACATCTGAGTCCTATTCTTAGTCAGATCGACTTTCTAAACTGGAATAGGATATCCTAGTCTCCCGCAACAGAATGCTATTACAAGTGTTGAGTGAGGTGTTGCTGTTGCGGCTGGAGTAACAACTTCTTTATTTGTCTCTTGTTACTGTTGTTGTATGATGTTTTACCATCACAAATCGTGGGATATTTTAGCCACGGGATTTTCGTTCTGACTGTTTCAGCACTTCTCAGGTGGAAATGATGGTTGATGCTAGCTCAAGGTGTTGTTGTTGTAGTCAATTCTGTGTGAGTTGTTGTTTCAGCATCGTTGACCACGGACTGTGTAACGGCTTCTGTGTTTCAACATCATTGACCACGAACTGTGTAACAACTTCTGTGTTTCAGCATCGTTGACCACAAACTATGTAACGACTCTTGTGTTTCAGCATCGTTGACCATGAACTGTGTAACAACTTCTTCTGTATGAGTTGTTGTTTCAGCCATAGGGTTTGCGTGCTTTAACTGTTTCAGCAACATGCCTCAATGCTAATCTCTAGTTCGAACTGTTTCAACATTTATACATTTATGATCAATGGTTAAGTACGAGAGTAATGTAAAATTATATGCAAAATAGATTAAACATATATTAAAGAGAAGAGACGTTGTATACCTTTGGAAAGATAGGGTAAAGTGATAATATGAGTTTAAATGTGAGTGAAACAAGAGTGTAATGGTGGAAAAAAGTGTGGGCAAAAAGGTACATTGTGTGGTCCTAACACCATGTATACTGCTCTATGAGCCTCGCTTAGGATCAACATCCTGAACTCATCGTTTGGCGGTACGTAGATCCGACTTTTAAACCTTAATAAGCCATCGCTATCAAAATAAAATCCCTCAAATCGCAGTACCATCATTGTGTTTTGTCTAATAAAACCCTCGACCTCCTTGTACCAGTCATCGTCACGTTGTAAGGTTAAAATATTTTCACGTAGATTCATCTAAAGAGGCAACACCAAAAAGATGTGTGGTCTTTGACTCAATGCATCCACCACTCTATTCACTGTTCCTTTTATGTAAGTAATCTTGAAGTCGTACTCGCTAAGCAATTCTGACCAACGTCGTTGTCACGCATTCAGGTCATCTTGTGTAAATATGTATTGTAGTCCACAATGGTTAGTCTTTAGTTCAAATTTTTGTCTCCATACCTTCAAGGCATATATGATGGATAATAACTCCAAATCGTGCGTCGCGTAATTCTCCTCATGCCTCCTCAGTTTCCTCGAAATGTAAGCGATCACTCGTCCATCTTGCATAAAGACTCTGCCTAAGCCTTCCTTGGATGCATTTGTGCATACCAAGAATTCCTCATCCATGTCAAGGACCTTTAGTATTGGTGTTGTTGTCAACAACTCCTTTAGCCTCCGAAATGCTTCCACTCATTTCTCGGTCCAAACAAACTTCTTGTTTTTCTTCTGCAATTCTGTGATTGGATTATCTATCTTTGAAAATCCCTCGACGAATCGTCGATAGTATCCTACTAAACCCATGAAGCTACGCACTTCTAGGACATTCATCGACGCAGGCCATTCCATAATAGCCTCGACCTTGGCTAGATCCATAGCGATGCCTTCGCCGGAGATGACATGCCCTAAGTAGTGAATCTTCAATTGATAAAATGAGCATTTGGATAACTTCCCTTACAATTTGTGCTCTTGCAAACACTATAGTACCAAGCGCAAGTTCTCATCATTCTCCTCCATCGTACAAGAGTAAATCAAAATATCGTTAATGAACACTTGGATGAACTTGTCCAAGTACTCGCAGAACACCCCATTCATTAAACTCATAAATACCCCTGGGGAGTTTGTCAGTCCAAATGGTAAAATAGTAAGTTCGTAATGGCCAAACGTCGTCTTAAAGGAGGTCTTAGGGATGTCATCCTCCTTTATCTATAACTGGTGATACCCTGATCGCAAATCAATCTTGGAGAACACCGTCGTGCCCTTCATTTGATCGAACAGATCATCAATTCTCGACAATGAATACTAATTTTTTATCGTGGCCTTGTTCAATTGATGGTAGTCATTGAAGAACCTCCACGATCCATCCTTCTTTCATATGAAAATAACAGGTGCACCCCACGGTGACACACTAGGACATATCATTCCCAGGTCCAGCAACTCCTTCAGTTGCATTTTCAACTCTTGTAACTACGGGGTCGACATCTGATAAGGCGTTCTTGCTATCGGTTCAGTCCCTAGTTTTAGGTCTATGGTAAACTCCAATTCCCTTTCCGGTGACATCCCAGGTAACTCCTCCAGAAACATGTTCGCAAACTCTCTTATCACTGGAAGGTGTTCTAAACCTTCTGCGACTCCCTTCTCGTTTAATGCAAGGATCGCATAAAGATTGCACCCCTTGCACATGCTCTTCCGAAGTTGCAAGGAAGAGATGAACCTCAGGGAAACTCCTTGGTTCCATCCTACAATCACACGTCTCTGTCCCTCGTCATTGACCAAGATCAACTCTTTTGTCTTACAGTTGAGTATCGCCTCATACGATTCCAACCAGTCCATACCAATCATGACATCATAAGATCCTAAGATCGTGACGTACAGGTTGGCCCTTGTGAAAAAATATCCCAGGTTAAGGACACAACCCGTAACCTTTCCTCCAACCTTTTGTTTGGCTCTCAAAGCCATCTCCATGAAGCTAAACTCATCCTGTTTGACTGCCTTTACCTTAATCCTTTTTAGTGTTGCACTAGAAATGAAACTCTCGGTAGCACCGGGATCTATCAAAATACTAAGGGTCTGGTCAGCGACGGTACCTGTCGTTTCAAGCACAGTCGATTGGTGCTCTACCTGGCAGTTATTCACCGCTGCATGAATCTGATGGGCCTTGCCCATATCTCCCACGGTAGTTGGTCCAGCTGATCTAGACGCTCTGGTTCTCTCCATTGGGCAGTCGCACTGGTAGTGTGGCTCCCCACATGTCCAACACCCCTTCTTCGGCCTAGTAGTCCTGGTACCCAAAGTAGAAAATGACGACCCACCGGCCTAGAACCCTGGTATGTTCTGCTGAATAGGTCTAAACTACTGCTGTTGCGGGCGACACTATTGCTGATGCTGTGGTCCCCGAAAAGGTGTATGCTGCTGAGGCGTCGGTCACCAGGGTGTAGTGAAAATGGATCCCCTCTAGAAGCCACGATAGCCTGGCGTATGTCTGGCTGGTGTCTAATGCTGCTCTGCTCCAGATGAAACCTGCCCTATTGGTCTCGCTGGAGTCTTGGTCTGACCCCCACTGATAAGCTCCTCCTATGCTATGAGGGCCTTCTAGATGACATCATGCAAGGTTTGAGGCATCAAAATCCTAACCTTTGCACGCAGGCTGCCATTAAGGCTGAACATGAATCTGTTGACCTTAAGTTTCTCAGTGTTAAGGTGCAGAGCATACCAGAGCAGCTCCATAAAATGAGCCTCGTACTTGGGCACCGTATGACCTCCCTATCGTAAGGTGTTGAACTCATTGAGCTGACGCTCAATGAATTCCTCTGAAAGGTACCTCTCTCGGAACCGTTCCTCGAACAGTTCCCATGACACATCTTCGACGACCATGTTCAATTGTGGTAGGAGTGTATTCCACCAAAGAAGAGCACTCCCCTTCAGTTGAAAGACCACCATGTAGAAATTCATGTTGGAGGTATAATCACGAAGTGAGAAGCACATCGCCATGTTCTCCAACCATGCCTCGGTGGCTGCGTCGTCCGGGGCACCAAAGAACTCGGGAAATTTTACCTTCTCGAGTTCACGGTGAATGCTACAAGTACTAATCGGAGCATGTGGTGGAACCTCAGCGGGTGCCGACGGCCTAGCCTCATGTCTGTCCAAACGGCTGATCAGTGCCTTGAACATGCATTGAAAATATCTCATCATTCCAACTACATCGCCAACTGCTATCTGCTCCTATCCGAGAACCTGCTCGTCTTCCTGGGGGTTGGACCCCTCAGGTGTGGATGCTACTGGAGGCATCACGCCTCCTCCCCTAGCACTTCGTCGTCTGCCTCCACGGTGTCCTCTAACCATGATTACTTGCACGCACACAAGTCAACTTGATCAACAACCGTATAATCAATCATATCAACAAAAGTCGTAGTGATCCCAAGTCACGGGTTGAACCTCGTTCTGATACCACATGTAACAACCCTCCCGTTTAGTTACGACAACAAGCCTCACATAACCAGTGCAATTTTTTTTTTTTTTTGTGTGTGTAAAAGGGTAATAAAGACTTTATACTCATGTCGCTTCACGATGATGAACATGACGCATGCAACTTACGTGACAACCACTAGCGACCCAACATAAAGTAAAACAAGCAACTGGAATCAATGTACAACACTCACCCGATGAAGAATAAGAAAGACTACCCGTCCGTCCTACCCTGAAATGGTTAGGACCTCCAGGACACATGAGCAACGCTCAAGCTCAGGTTCCCATCGATTTTGACAATTTAAGGTCTCAAGGCTAGCGACTTTTCTGAGGAGAAAGGAGGCGTCTACATCCCACCTGACACAAGCAGGCCAAGCACATTAAAGTTTACAAACCAAGTACCAACATTAATTAATAACAAACAAAAATCGCCCTCAAAGGGAGGCGTAAGCTAAAAATGATTTCGTCAACTATCCAATCATTAATCAAGGAAAAAAGGGTCAATGTTTACGATTTAAATTGATGTTAAATACATATCAATTAACTAGCCTAAATCTAACATAGATTTACAATCTGACAGTAAGTCACCCTCCCATTTGTCGCCCAATTCAAATTTATATTAGCAATGAAACCATTTAGAGTTTGCAATTAAGTTAACATGTTAATTCCATTGACATTTAGAATGAACTGAATTAAGACCTAACAATATATAACCAAAGGTACCAAGTCACAGTATGAATTATCGTGAATGATTAACATGATTAACACGATGGAATCCTTAATTGCAATGTTTGTTGAGTCAATAAATTAACTAAGCCATTTCTCAAGGTGGTTCTTAAGAGCTTCATTATTAAACAAGGGAGTCCTTGCATTAATTCTTGAAATTCCTTTGAAAAAGTAAAAAGTGAAAGTACTAAAACAAGTGCAAAGGTTTAGTCAAAACTTCTAGGAGAAATTATTCTTAAGAGAAGGGAAATTTACCAATTATCTACAATAGAAGGGATTGACCCAAATAACAGTAGTTATGAAAAAAAGGGGTTAAATTTAACATTGTCAACTTAAAAGGAAAAAGCTGTTTCAGTCCAAAATTTTCTAACTAAAAACTGACAACCGACTCATCCAGCTTAGAACCCAAGGCGCAATTGTTGTTTATGCAAAATAAATGAACTGAATAGAAAATCGCTGACTAGCATACTAGTGAAACTGTCTGTCAAAATGTTATTGATATCGCTGCAAAAGGAAATAAGCTCAACGCTAGTCAAGTAAAGGAAAGGGGACATGGTTGAAATTTGGGAATGCAAGCAGTGTTAGGTGCCTGGAAAGAAAGGTAGTAAAGAGGTGCAGAAGGTAATGGAGCAAGGAAAAATGTAGAGGCCCTACGACCTTACCCCAGGCCAATCCAGCGCTGGCAACACCTTCACTGTCAGCAATAATCGCTACACAGCTAAGGAACAATGTGTAGTTACAAGAAATGTATCAGCATGATTCAAGAACAGGTACCCTCTGGAACGATGCAGGAAAGGTGGGTTCCCTCCAGAATATACTTAATATAAAGATCCATATTGAGAGATTGACAGACAATTGTCGTCGCACTGTATGTAACAAATTGCCCAAAGAACCTCTACCTTTACAGCTGTTCGACCAACAAACAGTAAGTTTTCATTTGTTTCTGTGGCTATCTAATCTGTGATCCAAACATATTTAGCATGGTGTGCTTTCTAGTTAATTCGACTTGAAATGACATGAGAGTGCTACGAGAATTTCAAGGCTGCCTCAATGGCGATGACCATCAAGGTGAAGAAGTATTCGCTACAACTATCATAATTGTCTGTGAAAATAAAGAAGATATGTGATTCTTGTGAAATCATTGAATGTCATGGTGCTGAAATACATTTGAAATTATTAATAAGTGATTCATTGACACACTTGACAATCTCTAGTCTATCATGAGATGGCGAGGACAGCTATATCTAATTAAATCAACTGCGAATCGTGTAAGCCCTTCTCACTTACAGTAGTAGAATTCTCCATCAAATTAATTTGCGTAAGCTAATTGTATTCAATGTATCCTATAAACGTGGAAATAAGCACAACCTTATCAAAATATAAAAACCTATGAAACAACAAATCCTTAAAGATCATCGCTAATCATCAACGTTCAGTCAATAATTGTAAAGTTTGGAGGTAAGTCCTCAAATGGATGGATACGCAAGGCTAGATTGGCCATCACCCAATGATGAACATACATAAACAATTCGTCAGTAAATAATAATTACACAGTTAAATTTTGCTAGATAAGTGATGAAGTAACAAGGCTAGATTTTACAGCTACCTCATAGTGCAATTGCTGAAGTAAAATATGTATATATATTTTTTTACATCCATTACTGAGTTACAACAAAAGAGTTAATATTTTTACATCCGTTACACAATTATAATCGTCGAAGTAATAATGAGTCCAACAAGAACCATACACAGATTGAAGTTAAATATTTTTCATCTCAGAATACCAATATAAAACGATGACAACAGTAAGAGAATGCCAGGGCCGTAAGGATAACTCATCAAAAGGATCACAGGGGTTCTATCAGTCAAGGCACAGAAAATAAAGAACAAGGAAACAAGATAATCCAAACGACTGAAGGACTCAAGTCAACATTCAGGCAAGGACATCCAGAGAGGGAGATGGCTAAAGGTTCTCCTTCACATTACCATCCTCTCACAGAAAAGCAAGGCGTTGAGATCCATAGGTATTTTAATGCTAAGGCGATGACCATGGATCAGGCTCTTGGCCGACTGCTTAGGCGAGGACTAGTGTGCTAGGGACGAAAAGAAAACAATCGCATGGGTCACATTCAAACCACAAGGTTGTCGGGTCATGCGGGGACGAAGGCCATGGCAAATCAATCAACCAAACAATCATCTAGGCTAAGAAAACGCTGTCCACTATCAATCTAAACATCCAATCCATTTACAAATCAATATGCAGATCCAAGCATAAGTCCTAATGCATTCTACTCTACAAAATAATCGCCCGCTTCGAATGACGTCCCGCGCTCCGTGCAACTCCTGCTCTCTGACCTTTGGGACCTCACCGGTAACTCCCAACAAATGATAGGGCTACTCTTCTTCCCCCTTAGCCCCCCGAGCTGCAAAGGGGCCACACACACTATCTAGAGATTTTGTCTAGCTCCCAGCTCGCCTCGCAAGGCCGAGCTACCACTCCTCTTCGAGATGGGTATCCCAACTC
>JASDQU011312955.1:4154-24848 GCA_032191745.1 Picea mariana
TGGGCCTTTTAGTGCTTCTTAGCTGGGTTCTTGTTTGGTGCTTGTTCTTGTTTGGCCAGGGTTTGCAAATGTTGGGATGATGCATCTGCAGTTGGATCTTTGGTCACATTTTGTTTTGCACTGCATTTTCCATATAATACTATTAAGATAAAATAACAGACTAAAGAATTGCAGGTGGTGTAAATTGCATCTGTTACGCGTTGAAGCAAAGTTTGTTGGCCTCAAAATATATTTCATGGTTGTCGATGCTTTTTACATGGATGATGTGTTACTATGGTTTTATAGTTATGACAATGGATTTTGCTGTGTGGGAGATATAGTTGTTCTCTCCCTTTTACTTTCCTATTGTAAACTGTGTTTGACTCTAGTTTTTCACGTTTATGTGGTCATTCTGAGCGACCGTCGTTCGGTTGCATAGTTGGCCACTTTTATGGACACGAATTCACAAATAGGTTCTATCGGACTATGTCAGGTCGTGTTCGGTGTATACATTAGCTTTCCCAAATTAATTTTCTTTAAAATAATCTTGGGCAGAAGAGAATTCAATTTATGAAATTATAGGTTTCCTGGACCGCGGAGCCGTCATCCCATACTTAGCCAGTTTTTGCATCGTGGGTTGACGGGCTAGGCGGCTGAAAATTGACAATAAGAGAGTTCCGCGATATACAAATTGACAATCGGTCAACAACGAGAGTTTCGCGATCATTCCGACCGACCGTAGTTGGGTTCCATACTTCACCAATATTATGGACGCACCTTCACAGATAGGTTGTATCGAACTATGGCATATACATTAGCATTTCCAAATTAGTTTTCTTTAACAATAGGGCTCCTAGACAGGAAAAAATGAAATTTATCAAATTATAGGTTTCTTGGATAGCATAGATTAAACATAGGAAATATGTAATTTTATAGAGTAGATATATACAGCTTGCACGGAGCCCTCATCCCATACTTAATCAGTTTTTGCATCGCGTGTTGTTAGGGTAGGCGGCTGAAAATTGACAATCAAAGACTACAACAATATAGAAATTGATAATCGAACTTGCAAACTAGTTGAATTTAAAAGCTGTCATGTCCAAAAATGTTAACATTGTCGAAATAGTTTACTTTACATGCGTTTTACATACCCTCATGGACAAAAAACACACAAAAAAATAGTGAGCATTTTTTGGATCGCTGGTTCTTGGGAGGGTGGGCTCTAGGTCTGGTCCCTGTTGTTCCGTGTCCTACAAATAGCACAGACAATTCCGCGATATACAAAATGAAAATCGGGCTTGCGCACTATTTGAATTTCAAGGGCTCCTGCAAAACAACTGTCAATATCGAATTAATTTTCTTTGTGTACATTTTACATACGCACGTGAACAAAAATAGAACAATAGTAGTAACTTTTGTTACATAGGGCTCCATCCCTGCTACCTTCTGCGCTTCCCAATACAAATTAAATATGCTTTGAAAAGTTAGAACCGAGTAGACAGGTTCGAAAAGATGGGCTTTAATAATTGGAAAGATCAAGGACATCTCAAATTAAAATGAATAGATAGGCAAATATTATGGGATTTGGTAATTTGTTTTTTCCTGTATTTTAAATTTGTGATTTTTTTTTTTCCTTACGCAGTTTTAGTTTTCTTCAAAGCTTCAGCATAGTTCACGAACGTGTCGGCGATAGAGACCTTGATGTCATGTCCCTCTTTAATATTTTGCATTTCGAAATGATGGGATTTAATAACTAGAGGACATCTCTCATTAAAATGAATAGACAGGAGAATATTATGGGATCTAGTAATTTCTTTTTGCCTACATTTTGAATTTGCGAAATACTTTTTATTTAAAATTTTTCTTGTGCAGTTTTAGTTTTCTTAAAAGCTTCGACAAACTTCACGAACGTGTCACCCACAGAGGCCTTGACGTCATGTCCCTCTTTAATATTGTGCATATCTTAGATGTCAAATTTCAGAATCTGCTTGGATATGGGAATTTTAATACGTGCTGGTAGTCACTATTGAGCGTACATATTCAAAAATATTGGCATTAATAAGTGAAAATATCGAGAACATCTGTCATTAAAAAAAATCATCACAAAATCTACGGTAGACCATCCAACCTTGCTTTTAAATACTTATTTCCATTTCTGTCTATGATCAAAGAGTTGCGCTTTAGGGTGTCTTCGTTCTAATGTTTCTGGTCATGCACATGTAAGACAACTTAGAGATGCGATTGACGAGCAGATGAAATAATAGAGCTTGGTTTTATGTGACGTGATATTTGAGTAAAAAAAGAACTCTATTATACAAAGAGAAACTCAGAGAGGATGAAAAAAATAGAACAAGTTTGTTTTGGTTGGTGTTCTCTCTGTGTTCGATGCTTTGGTTTGTTGAAAATGTTGACTGGAGATTTGTTGGTTGAACTTCTTTGTTTTATTGCTGGGAATTGTAATGGATTTTGAAGGCCGGGTGCAAAATAATTCTTCGTTTAAGTATATAGATTCTTCCAACAACACAGATTTGGCAACTGTATCGAGTTTTACAGATTTCACAAGTATTTGTCTACCTCGGAGGTGGGTAGAAAAAACTGTATGGGTCGATAAAATGACATATTGTCACTGAAAAAGTTTCTATTTCATAGTATGATGACCTGCATGTGGGTCTGGTAGCTGACTTGACAGAAAGCTATGTTCTTTATGAAAGTTTGTTCAGTTTCCTCTGGATGTAGTTGCAGACTCTACATATTTTGCGTCACCTCTAAACATTCTAGACCTTTTTGTGGGCCACCATATCTCCATGGCTATGAGAAAAGATATATTTTGATGCCATCTGCAGCATTTGATACACTTTCCAGAACTGTTCTGGTGCATTATGTAGCATTTGATGCACTTGCCACACCTCTACTGACGGAAGAAGTTATGTACCTCAACAGAGTTTCTTTTTGCATCTGGATTGGACGTTCCTTCCAATTTACTGTAATAAAGAAAAGAAGTTCCACTTACAAATCCTCAGGCAGGCTTCTCAACCAAACAGATGATCGAATATAGCGAGAATACCAGTCACTATGTACTTGAATTATTTTCCGCTGCTTTAGCTGTTGTGACATATAACGACTCCTTCCACTTTGAAATCGGCCTGAATGGCATTTGTAAGTTGTCTTGGATGTCAAGGGTCAGGAACATTGCAAGCAAAGCACCTTAAACCCCAACTTTTCGACATCAGAGGGAAATTAATACTTGACAAAGAATGGAATGTTGAATAAACAGGCATTGCAAACAGGCCATATCTAGAAGAGAGAAGATATTCAAAAAAGTGGGATAGATGTACTTGGTAGCACCGATTAAGTACAAAATTGTGAATAAGCTTCATCAATGTACATATTTTAAATTGGTCGATGGCAGGCAAAATCACAATTGTTGTAAAAAATAGCCTCGGTTGTATTTTGTAACCCACCTTATTTGAATATAGAATAATTTCGGTTTATTTTTTAACAATATTTTCCAATTTATGGTATTTGTTTTAATTGTATTTTCTACCTTCTCCCCCTGTGGGGTTAAACATGAAACAAAAGGTTTTGTTTCTGCTGCTCAGTACTTCAATCTAAATAAAACCTGGCCTGTTCTTTGTTTACATTTTACATGTAAGAATAATTTTTCATAGGCCATACTTATGTGGCAGCAGCCCTGTATTTAAAGAAAGAAATTGGAGGACCTGTCCTGCTCCCATTCTTTGGGTTCCATGAATAGAATTAATAATGAGTAATGAAAAGGTGGCTGAATTGTTGACACAATGTTCCTGTGAAGTTTGTTGGATATATTGCAGCTTCTTCTATTTGTTAATATCTGTGCATATACACTAATATCAGTAGTATTGGAATAAATACAACAAATCTTCCTCTTCGGCAAAGCTTAGGAAATTATGTTTGGGTTTGTGGTATTAAACAACGATGTCCATTGTTTTGTCATATACATCTTCCAACCTAAGAACTTCTATAATCTACAATTTATGCTTTAATTACTTAAAAGTCACACCAAATTTTGATTGCATTTAATTTAATTTAGATATTGATGTTTATGGAGAGACAGAGTTTGTTGATCTCATTGCAACCAATACAAGATGAATAGATGATAAGGAGTTTCTGTCATTGAGACCACAATGCAAATTCATGTTTCTTGTTGCGCTATGTACATCTTGCAGTCAAAATTTTTGAGGTTCCAGCGAAATTTGCAAGCCAAAAAGCATCTTGCAGATTGGAAGATCATTTTCATTTGAAACAATCAATCCATTAATATATATTACTATGAATACTATTCATACAAATATGAAAAATTTGTTCATTGATATATGCTAGTATGAAAAATATTGAAATAGATATCATAACTTTGTCTTGGCCAATACTTGCCCAGTTAACTGGGCACCGGGCCCTGGCTTCGTGGTACCCAACACCTATGTCCCCTATTTTGTCATATACATGTTGTAGCGAAACAACGTCAATTATTTGTTACTTTCCATACTTGGCCAATTTTATGCCCGCTGTTGCGGGGCCGACGCTTGTGAACCCAACTTCTTATCGTTCCATAATATACATATTGCACTAAAAAGATCCGTGATCTACAATTTCACTGCGGGTTCCTTATACACACTGACTTCGTTCAAAGTATCTATTTCTGCTTTCCATCCCTAGCAACTTTGCATCCTTCCTGATATACATCAACAATGCTATTACTAGTGACAAGTGGACAAAATGGTATGAAAGATACCCCCTTCATCTACAATTCATGCTTTAACATTTTCATCTATATCCTCACACGATGGATCCGACCAAGCGTTGTTCCTTTCCATACTTATCCAATTTTATGCCCGACGCTGCAGGGCTGGCGCTTGCGAACCCTGGTGTTCTTCTGCGAGATACTTAGTTCTTTTTCCCTTCTCTTGTTCCCTTATATTATCTACAATTCCACTGCCAACACCTCCATCCTTTTTCCCTTAGTTTCTTCCCATGTATTATGGGACTATAAAATATGGACATGATATTCTATAAAGCACACACAAATTTCGCATTTCGTACCTAGCGACATTTTTGATCGCAGGTTCTCGGGCACGTAGGCGAGCTCGAAAATGGGGCTCCATTGTTCCGTAGCCTACAAATAGCACCCAAAATTCCACGATATACAAATTGAAAAGAAAATCTGCGGACTGGATGAGTCAACATTGCATTTCTATTATTCTGTTTCCTCCAAACAACACTCCCAGTTTCGCGATATAGAAATTGACACACGAAATGTAGAAATGGCGGAGTGTAGATTGCCATTGTTTACAGATGCCAATCCCTGTGAAGTATCTAAGAATATATAAAAATTTATTTAGAATACTAAATTAGCACTTATTAGTGACAACTAGACACAGAGGTACGAAACAGTTGGAATTGCAGTCTCCGCAATATACAAATTCACTACCGGACATCGTCCGCTCTTCCGTCTTATAGATTATGCATTCAAATGTTTGGAGAAATACAATTAGAAGGTCTAGGCCTCACCTCCTATGCAGATACCTTCTCAGCCTGTTTTGGATCCTCCTTTTGGCGGGTTCACGAAATATGCAACTCCAACCTTGGCGGGTTGGCATATCTTTATTTCCATCTATACAATCAGACGACAAATATGACCGACCGTTGTTGCTTTCGATACTTTTCCAATTTTATGTCCATGGTTGCCGCGTTGGGACCAATTTTAGTTCCATCTATATCATCACATGGAGAATTGAACCGACAACTATTCCTTTTCATACCCACTGACATTTCTAATCAAGGGTTCTCGGGCAGGTGGGCTCAAAATTGGCCCTCCATTGTTGCATGTGTTACAAATAGCACCCAAAATTTTGTGATATAAAAATTGAGAAGCGGAGCTGCGGACTGGTTGACTTGAAATTTCACTTCTATTGTTTCATGTCCTCCAAATAGTCCTTCAAGTTCTGCGATATAAAAATTCACACACGGAATGCAACGCTGGAGGGGTGGAGATTGCCATTGTTTACGAATACTAATCCCTATGAAGTATTTAACAGAATCTAAAATATTATTTTCAATACTAACTTACCTCTTAGTACTGACAACTGGAAACAGGTGCGGGTTCCGACATCATCCACTCTTCCATGTTACAAATTATGCATTGAAATTATTTACTATGGTCCTGCACAATATACAAATTGACTACCGGGTTCACATCTTGTATTCAAAATTTCCCTAATCTATAATTCCACTGCCGACTCCTTTCTCCTTTTTCCCTTTTCTTCTTCCCCTTTATTATGGCTCTCATTATCTTCATGTATATAATCACACCTTAGGCAATTTTATGTCCATGGTTGTTGGGTTGGCAATCTACAATTCTATCGCATGCTCCTCGAACTTGCAAGCTTCATTGTACCATGGTTGACAAATGTTCTTCGTAATATACATTTTCTATGCTCTTACTAATGACTCTTACAAGTGAAAGTTGCACACAACAATACGGAATAGTTCACATCTAGCCATTCGCAACATAGAAATTGACTATCGGGTTTCGACATCGTCCCCTCTTCCATGTTACAGATTGTGCATTCAAATGTTCCGAATAATACAATTTGACCATCCAGACCTCTGACCCTATTTTGGATCCTCCTATTCATGGATTCACGAAATCTCAAATTCTTAGTCAGTGTTTCAGGTTAGTGCATTCGAAGTCTACTTCTTCTTCTTCATTGATATGCATATTGCACTCAAAATTTCTGTGATTTACATTTCCACCATGGACTCGTTGGCCCTTTTTCCCTTTTCTTCTTCCCTTGTATTATCACTTTGTGGTTATATACATAGTCGCTTTTCTATAAACATGGGTTCCAACATTGGCGGGTTGAGATATCTTTATTTCCATCTATATAATCACATGAATCCTTCGACCGACCGCTATTTCTCTCCATACTTAGCCAATTTTATCGCCACAGTTGGCGGGTTACGTGTATTGCAATCAAAAAGTTCCGAGACATACAATTTGACCCTTGCACCCTCACCTTCAACAGTTGTATCTTGCAACCCTATTTTGTAGCAGTTTTTTCCCCCTGCCTATGACCTCCATACTTTCTTGCTATGCAATTAGAAACCTTTGATGCTAACAACTCACCATGCAGGAACAGTCAACATTGACATTAATGGGTGAAAAACGCAAGGAGATATCCCATTATTACACATTAAACCAAGATGTGCGGAAACTTATTTTGTCCCTTCTGATTGTTCATCTCCAACACACGTCGTCGTGTTGGGCCGCTCAAGAAATCTGCAATGCTTAATTGCTCATTGCAATATCCACCATGTTCACATTTCTATATATGCAATTAGTAGTGTTTAATATTAACAACACATCATGCAACATCCATCTAGATTGTCATTAATCAACGAAAGTCTCGAGGACATCTCCCATTCACACGCTTTCGACCAAAATTTGTGCAGGGTTATATTATCCCTTCCAACCTTTCATTTCATTCATCGTCTGGAAAAAATAAATGTCTTTGTAGAACTATGGCAGTGGGTCAACAACCATTTTGTGGAGATACATTAAATATGTTCGTAGAAGAGGACCAAAGGTTTTAGTGATTCAGGGCATACTTTTACTATTCATCTCGTTCCACCCAGAACAAAGTGATTTGGACCTCTGAAATCACTCGTGCAAGCTGCGTCCCCGAGGTTTTTGACTATAAGGAGGTGGTCTCTTGCTGCACCTAAAAATATATTCCACTTCAAAGAATTATTCCACTGTGAAACCATTCTCCTGTTTCTTTGTCACCTCATCTCTTCCGTGAGATGTTGAAATTGTTGAAACAAACATTAATGTTCAGAGGACAAGAATGCAAGAAGTTTCTATAAAAACATCATAACAGGTTGGACATCTTAACCGAATTCCTCGAATACCCACCAATAGTTCCTGAATATATCACAAGGCTCTAGGTAAGTTCCTTTAGAAATCCATTTAGGGAATTTTTTTGGCTTTTTACAAGAATAACGGGACAGGCATCCATAGCAATAATTTCCCATATAATTATTTATATTTTGTATTTCATAGTCAAGGAACAATACATTTCCGATTGGGGAAATCTAATCTCCATTGAACTCTATTCCCAGTCATCACAATTCAAAGAATCAAATAAATTTTATATGTCATCCTACTTGATTTTCGCAATTGTGTATTGCTACCCATTTCTAAAACTTTCTCTTTCCAATAAAATAAACTATGGATTCGACCTAATAACATTATGTAACGATGCCCTATGGAGACACAAGGCCTCCCATTGTTTTTATGAAGTTTTTAATGGATTTTTCTGAGTTTTCAAAGATTTACTGTTAGGTAAGGATGCTCCGTGGATGTCTGGCCACACAAGCAAGTTTTTAAAACAAGAAGGGCACACTTGAGAAAAAGGAAAATCACAGTCTCCTCATAGTCTTTGGATCTAAGAAAAATCCTGACTTCCTTCTATGCCACATCATGGACAAGATGTTTGTTGCAAAAGTAGCAAGGCAATACAACCACTGGTTGCATTTTTTCCATGACAAGAAAAAAGAAACAATTCATTCCTCTGCCCTGGAAAGTCAGAGACTTCATGTGTAGAAACATCAACAAGATTGACGAGTTTTCCACCCATTTCAAGAAATTGAACCTAACGTACGCTGAAGCCTGAAAGGCTAAAAGGGTTCGACCCCAATGGAATTTTGGAGAACATTTAATGGGTGTTGGATTTAACACCTTTTTTATCCATAGATACTTGACCCAAGACAGGGACAGTGTAGACAACAATCCTGCTTCCCATTGCAACGTAGAGACATTGCAAAGTGCAACTGAATTGTACAGACAACATGGTAAAGTATCCGATGAGAAGAGTACCCAGTCCCCCGCTAGCACTCCTAAGAGCATGACACCATGGAGCGTCACTTCGACGGTCCATCTTAGTGAAAAAGAAACCCATAAATCTTCGAACAGAGGAGGATATAGGAACCCTCCTCGCATAAATATTAATAGTTCTCACAAATTTCTAGTGATGAAGAAGAGAAAAAACAATGTAGGCCATGCGGAGGAACCCGAAATTGACAGTGGAAAACTGCAAATTGAAATTGAAGTTGAGAAGATGCACAAAATTGGGTCGTCCACGGTGGACATATCTGACATCGAATTTTTTGACATAGATGAATTCTTTGTAATCCAGAGCGCTATTTTTGACAACCAATATAAAAGTATAGTCACTGAAAAGAGAGATGTAACAAACATGAAAGGAAAATATTGAACAGATATTGACTTTATCCAAATAACCCCATCCAAAATCTGCTCATTTCACCAGGTAACCGCTAGCGTTCTTCGTGATTCCATTGGAGGAATGGAGACGTATTATGCCAATTTGAAACATCACCTCAACAAATTTGAACAGGATTTCATTGCAACACCAGAATTTTCTAGTCCTTTGGAAAAAATCATGCCTTTTACCACTTTAGCAAAGATGAAAGTATCCTTTACCCTCCTTGCATGCTCCAGAGTCCTTGTAGAGAACAACATCAACAAAATAATGCAGCTAGTTACTGAAGCTCGAGGAACATCGCAAATAAGGCCAATGATTTGTTTGAACATTTGGAGGCAAATTTAAAAAATAAACAACTTTTCTGTCATCAGGTGCTAGACCCTTTTGCCAACTATGCCTTGAACACATCGGAACTAAAAAGAAGACATAAGAAACTCCCCTCCCCAAAGCGCACCAAAAAAGTAAAATCATGCTAGAAAAAACAAAATTGAGAACCTGCACCTCTTTATCAAATCATGTAAAAAGGTCATATTAGAAAAATAAAATTTATTCACAATTCTGCTCTAGATGGACTTAGCCAGAACTACCAGTGAGGTTCAAGATCCAAACTTAATTCTCAAATCCTTGTCAGTCACCAAAGAAGCATTCCAGGAACAAGTTGATATTTTAAAGGGGTTGTCTTTTGAAAAGTTTTACGTCATACTTGAATATTTTCTAGATGAGCACGAGCACTGGGTACTGGACTATGCCTCACACAATGAAGAAATTGAACATAGTCTGCATAGTATTTCAATGGATCTAAGGAAATTAGAAAACAACCTTTACGACATAGAGATCCAGAATGAAATCAAAAGAACCCCCATGAAAAGCTACATCGAAGAATGGTTCCAACTTAGAATGGAAAGCCTCATCCAGGAAGGGCAATAACCGATCAACAAGAGTCCACTGCCCATCGACGACAGCAACAAAAACGCATTGACTTCATAGTAAGTCTATACTGCCATCTTATTTTGTTTATCATTCCAGTTTAAGTCTATGCTGTCATCTTCTTTTCTTTATCAATCCACTTATGTCCTCTTTATATAGAAAATTGTAACCAAAGACTCATAAGTTCCAATTTCTTCTTTTCAGGGCTTCCTCTCTACCATCGCACACTTCTTTTGACGTTCCTAATTCTTGTAATTATTTCTTTTTATGGTCCGCGGGAGCCCCAATCCTAGTCTATATGACAACACATTTAAATTTCCACAAACATGTAACATACATTATTATTTTTTGTTAAATTTCAAATAAAACTGATTTGAAAATGTCCTTATTGTATACTAAACTTTGGGTTTCCAGGAACCTTCTTGTTTGTTCCAAAGAAAACTAATTCGGATATGCTACATTTCTTGTCTCCTATTGTATGCTAATTTTTGGGTCTTCAACGACGTTGATGGTTTAAATGTTGATGTAATTTCTTGATATATGTAACAACCATTATTTATTTTATAATAAGTTTCTATAGGTCGCAAGCCCGCTTCTCAACTTGTATATCGCGGAACTATCGATGGTTTTTGTAGGGCATGGAACAATAGAGGCCCATTTTTTAAACCGCCAGCCTGACAACCTGCGATCTAAAGACTTGCTAATTATGGAATGAGTAGTCCGTCCATGCTCTATAAAACATGTGCACAGAAAACTAATTCGACAATGATATATCTTTTTTTTCCAAAAAAAAGCCTTAGTTTTAAAGCAAAGTAATTCGGTGCAACATATGTTATTACTATTCTATTATATAACATACATTATTAATTTCTGGTAAATTTCTATAGTCTGCAACTACGCCTCTCATTTTGTATATTGCGGAACAGTCGGTGTTATTTGTAGACCATGAAACATCAGACACCCAATTTTTAGCACGCCAACTCGAGAACCCACGATACAAAAACTGCCTACGTATGCAATGAGGGCTACAAATTTCATATCTATAAAACTAAAAATCTACTTTATACAAATGCATATTTCGTATATATAATTTATTTACTAAATATCTACTTTATACAATTACATTGTTCGTATGTATAATTTATTTACTAAATATCTACTTTATACAAATACATATTTCGTATGTATAATTTATTTATTTTTGATGACTTTTTATGTCCTAGTTTTAAAAATAACCAATTCGGTAATGCTAAATTTTTTGTGTCCAACAACCATTCAAACATTGATAATTTTTTATATCTTTTCAAGAAGAACTAATTCGGGAATACTATGTTCTGCACACAAACCACATGTATTTCAACTTTCTAGCCACCTGCCTGTACTAGGTCACATTTACTGCCATACCAACCTGGAAAGGACTATGCCACCATGCATCACTTGTTAATATAGTGACTAGTTGATTGAAATGTAAAATGTCTAAATCTAGCTAAACTAATATTAAGTAAATGGTGTCAACTTATATTAATAATATGATTAGTTGATTGGAATTTTAATTTTTAAAATCTAATTAAGCTAATATTTGATTGGAATTAAAAATTTTAAAATCTAATTAAACTAATATTCGATAAATAGTTTCATTTTATATCAAACTATTATTCTATAAATAGTATCAGATCGTATCAGATGTGAGGAACTGAGCACGTCCTTATTTTATTAATTTTTTAAATAATAAAATTAAATTTTGGGTCGTACCTCCAGTTTCGAAAAATATTGGATTTGCCTAACCACTTCTAGCAATTATGCAGAAAGTCTGCAAGTAAGCGAAGACCAAAGGTATTATTGTAGCTAAAACAGATAAGAATTGTCGCAAAGTTTTTTGTCTTCTGGATGGATCTCAAGGATTCTATTCTCAATGCAAAATTGAACACAAAACAACCATGGCATTGTCCACGGTATCGCTCCTTACCACAAGCTCAAATATTTTCTTATTTATATTGGGTTGGGAGGCATCCTGTATTTTGTTTTAAGTTCTGGCCATACCTTTGTGGTCGAGGGAAAGTTTCACCAGTGACCTTGACTATTGGTCAAAATTTTGTGGTTTCTAAACTTGGTAATGATCCGCAACTCACCTCATGAGTGGGAGGGAGAGAGGAGAATGGAATGGGGAGAAATCTCACCCCACTTGTTCAGGGATAAAATGGTCAATTTGTCTCATGAATGAAATTATTTGACTCGATATGAGAAGTATGCCTCATCATGTGTGTTGTCCACTACGTACAAGGCTATAGCTCTAGCACGCAGTAGCTTTTGACAGGATTGGAACTAAGGGGGCTCTCCGGGTAGGAACCTAATAGATAGAAATGAATTAAGGTTGGTCTCTTTGCATAGACCCTGGATTCCCATAACCTAACAGATAGAAATGAATTAGGGTTTGGCTCTTTTCATAGACCCTAGATACCCATGACCTAACATATAAAAATGAATTAGGGTTCAACTCATTGCATAGACCCTAGATACCCAATGAATGGGACATGAAGAGATGCTAGGTTAACTGTTGTTTGGTGTGCCGGTGGGGATAGAAATTTGTCAGTATATATTTTATGAAGCACCATTGGGAAGTGTATGACTTAATATGCACCTTGATATGCTCAAAATCCCAAGCTATAATTGGATGCATACAACATGATATGTTTCCTGCCATGTGGCCATTCAATGTGCCCCTCTTTGTATCTTTTTTATGCATGAATGCTAGTTTGCATGCATGAATGCCAGTTAATATCTCGGTCTGGTTCTTGTAGACTTGGGTGACTCAAGACATTATTTCCATCAATTGATTCCATGGGTCATAAAATATCCATCATACATGTTGGTTTATTTCCATATATCACTAAACCTGGAATGAATGGATAGCAACATTATGTCCTTTAGTCTCAAGTCCAGAAGTTTTAGTGGAAATGACAGGTTCATCCATTTTGCTCACTAGTATTTTAAAGCAAGCCAATATATAATGGATCTAGGATGTGATCCACTATCACCTGTTTTAGGGAAATTCCATGTTCTTCCATTCTACTAACTAGTATTTTAGAGCAAGCCAGGGTATAACAACAGAAAAAACAAATGCCACCCCATTAAAAAGAAAAAATTACTATCGGCTACCTTACTTGAACTATTGTTGCTCAGGTCAAACTAGTGTTTCTCGCATTAGTTGATCATTTTGTATGTGACCTCATTGCAACTGTAAATATATGGTTTATGGAATGTTTTGACGATTTTATATGCACGGTTTCACACATTTTGATTTTCTCTTTGGCTTGGGTATGACAGTTAAAGATTTGAGGCCTGGGTTTTATAATGATTTTCATTGAATTGTGGATTCAATTTGACCATGGATGTTTTATATTTATTGCAATGGGAGACATTATAGGCGAAAAAGGATACATTTGAACCCATGATCCTCATTCTCTATCCTCTACTGTCGCACTATATCTAGTGTTTTCTTATCATATCTAACTGGTTTTCTCTAATTTGTTCTTCACTTTGTGCCCCTAGTTTGTTGTTCCCCGAGGAGGTTAGTGCAACAGAGGAGGAAGTGGAGCAGTTGGGTTCTTTATTCTTCATGAGGCCTTTGATAATTTATGTCATATTCTATGCAAACTCTTGTTTGCCTTCTTTTTTTAATTGTTAGATTTTTTTTTCAAATACTGTTTAATTGTCTAGGACGTTTTTCTACATCATGTTACTGCGACTTAAAATAAATATTTCTTGTGAACCTAAATAATGGCTTCCAGATAAAACCAGAAAGGGAAAGAAAACCCTAGATTATGTTAATGGAATTGTAGAAATACTTGAATTCAGCTCATGTCATGATGGAGACAGCTTAAAATACAATGACTTCACCTTAGATTGATTATGTTATTGAATGGTGTCTCGGTACCCAATGAATTTTCATGCTAGTATATTTTTCTTTTTGTTCATTATGATTTTTTTTGGTTCCCTGGCTTTGTGATGTGCGTAAAATTGAACGGATGCTCTGGCCTCTGGGGGTTTTGTGCATGCTGCCCTGTTTCTAGTTTCCCTAGAAATTTAGAGGGGAAGTTTATTTGGAGTTAATGGGTAATGGGAATTTATTCAATGGATACAGTGGTTGTAGAGGCCCTAGTTTTCTCTAGCTCTCTAGTGGAATCACATGCACTACTACGCCTACCCTCACCTCTTTTGACTCTACTCAACCTCCATTAATCTCTAAATAACATTAGTGAGATAACTAGATGAATAAAATATTATGATGAGTAAAAGGATGAAGTATGCCCTTACCAGATTTTTTAGGGTATTGCTTCAATCTAGGTGTGATTTTCCATTTACATATATTGTTGTTGCTCACACTAAATACATTGTTGTTTCTCATACTAAATATTTTAATATTTTGGGACTACAATTATTTCTATATGATGATTTTATAAGTTAAAATTGAGGACACATAAAACTTTGATCCGTACAATTTAAGCTACTCCTAAAATTTTAGCTAAATTCGATGTATTTATTTTACCTAAAAATAGAATCTGTTTATTACAAAGTTTAACC
Source organism: Picea mariana (assembly GCA_032191745.1). NCBI lineage: Eukaryota > Viridiplantae > Streptophyta > Pinopsida > Pinales > Pinaceae > Picea > Picea mariana. The sequence goes on from JASDQU011312955.1 coordinate 18,962, forward strand.
TATTCTGATACTTTGCGTCTGGTGCAAGTTTCCTATCAGTGATCATGTTTTTCATATGGGGAGTTTCCAAAATGTAATAAATCCACACAACTGTACTTTTTTAGTGTTAGATATATCCTTAGATTTAAATATGCCTATGAATAGTAATTGCTAAGTTTCCTGCCATTAGTAAACCTAGCCCATTCCATTGTATGTCGGTGTTGTATGATACATTAGGACTGCTCCTCTTGGTAATGGAGACAGAACATGATATGTCGTATTAATAATTTTCATCCTAATTACGAACACGAGAAATCCACTGAACCCCGTTTTGGTTTCCTCTTATATAAGTCAAGTGCTTCTCTAAATTGTCCTCCATAACCCATCATTTTTTGTATTGATGAGAGTGGTAGTTGAAGATTAATTCGAATTCAACCAGGAGGATGCAATTACAATTACAATTGTATTGCTAATTGGTTTGAATTAAAATTCCCTATTGATAGAAAACAAAGTATAATGTAATGACGATAATGCTTTACTAGTAAATGACTATAATGTTTTACTTGTAAATTTAGCAGCTTAATGGATTTTATAGTCACTAGTGAATAAAATTAGTTGGGATAAAAATCAATGCATCTTTCAAGTCCTGTATAGAAATTAGAGCATCATACTTAACGAAGTACCACTCTTTTACTTTTAAGATGGTTTTTTCATATTTTTAACTATTGTCAAAGGCAACACTATTAAGGGAAACTTAGGTCTTTAGGTTTAAGTGTCAAACTCTACTTTCTATTGTTATTGCAACTGGGCTTATAAATATTTACAAGTTTAAACTAACTAGGCACTATGACTTAGACAATATAGTGACATTTTAATATATATATATATATATAACATGACTGTAATATCCCGCTCTTGTGCCCACCCGATTGGACTTATTCTTTAAATACACTTGTGTGCAAGTGATCCAGTTCACTATATGATTGACTGATTCGATTATAGAGCATGAAAATGTTTGTGGATTTGATGATATGTTATTTTATGATATTATATCGACAGGTGTTATTGACTAGTTTTCATGAGTGTGTAGGACTCTGGATGTGTGAGGATGTCGATGGCATTGATGGATCTCCTTGCACTCCAGATCGAGTCAAGGAGCGGATGGTTATGGTTTGAATGTTTTGATATTACATATGTGACATATGACTATATATTATGATGTTGATTGGTATCGTTGAGACGTTTCGTTGATGGATGCAGGCTGACGATAACTTTCCAACCAGACTCAAATTTGGAGTAAAGGGGTCATGCATGACAACCAGAGACATTGAGGGAGAGGTGTGGTAGTAGTCCTGCCATAGTCTACTAGCACTCCTATCGTGGCTCGAACTATAGGTTAACGATGACCTAGTTCGAGCGATTCACGATGCCGTGAGGGAAGACTGTGACGATTGCTCATGATGATTCTAAGGGGCATGCGATAAGGCATGGTCCTTATTGCTTAGAGGCCCTTAGTCTCCCATAAGTTCACCTAACAGAGTATTGACTCCAGGGGTTTGACGTCTACCAAAATTAGTCAAAAGGTGAGTGGCACCATTGGAGCATGTAGTGCGTCTTGAAGGGCGCGTCATGCAAATAAAACAAGAATGCAGGTGAGTGACACCCTTGGAGCACATAGTGTGTCTTGAAGGGCACGTCGCGATCTTAACTCTGGTAAGTTAATAAACCTAATACCTAGAAAACTATGCCTCTTTAGGACCTGGTCGGCCTTAAAATGAATGATGGAATGAGTAAAGTTTAATAACTAATTTTTCCCTTAAAAGTTGTCGCCAAACTTGGTGAATTTAAAACCTAGGTTTAAGTAGAACATGTGAACAAAAAAAAAACTAAATGCACATGTAACAAGAAGGGGGTAAAGAAAATTCAAACATTAATAATTAAAGTAAAATTTTAATGAAGGATTAAATTATTAAAAGGGTAAATTGTTGTTTATATCTAATCTTGCTAAATATGAACTTAGAAGAAAAGGGGAAACTTAAGGAAAAGGGGAGTTTCTAACATAGTAGGGAATCTAGTCTTTGGAACCTTCTAATTGTGAACTCAACTAGGTTTTAAGAAAGGTGTCAGTCATTTAAGAAATGTAAGGGAATAAAGGGACACCGAGGAGTGTTTTTAGGAATGCTTTTAGGTGGGTGAGGGAAATAGGAAAATTTAATTAATTAATAAATTGATTTTTTTGTGCAACTAGGGGATCGGGTGACATGTGTACGGAGGATGTTTATCCTAATTAAATTTAATAAAAAGAATCTAATGAGGGTTTGAGAAACTAATCACTAAGAAAACTCTATAAAAAACATGCTGGAGGAGGATTATGGATCACGTCTCGTATGCGTAAGGTTACGCTGCTGGAATTGATCTTGACTGAATTTATCTTGTGGGAGTTGGGATACCCATCTCAGATAACGAGTGGTAGATCGACCTTGTGAGGTGAGTTGGGAACTAGCATTCTATGGTATTGTGCTCGTGTCCCCATTGCGGCTCGGGGGGCTCAGGGGAAGAAGAGTACCCCTAGCATTGGCTGGGAGGTACCAGTCAGGTCTCAGTGGTTTGCAAGAAGGACTTTGAAGGAGCACCAATGGGTCTTAGATAGAGTGCAAGCACGGGACAACCACTTCTGGTTCTTTTCCATTGGCTACGGTATGCATGTGTAAATTTTGTAATGAAAAGGTAGTTAGTTTTCTATGCAATAATATCCATCATGGTGAATGCATGCTTGTTTGTATACTTGGGTGGGGTTAAGGGTGTAAGCCTGGGTTCAGATTGTAGAACTTTCTCATCATCTTTTCCACGGCCTTGAACGTCAATATACATGTGTTATTTATAAGATTTTGATCTATATGATCTGTGTGTTTTTTTTATCGATATGGATTCATGTTTCACCCATAGTAGTTTCTATGTGCATAATATTTGTTTTCTGTAGCACTGCAACAAATGACCATTGAATTTATTTACCTATATTTTATTTTATGATGTTGTGCTGCGATAAAAATGTGGCTTCATGTTTCTCCCATAGTAGTTTCCATTCGCATAATATTTGTTTTATGTAGTGCTACAACAAATGAACATTGAATTTATTTACCTATATTTTATTTTATGTTGTTTCATTGCAATAAAAATATCTTGAACACTATTTCACTGTGTTATATTTATGTTGGTTTGCACTGCAATAAAATTGTCTTATTGAACATTATTTCATTGTGTTTTATTATGCTGGTGGCACTGCTAATAAAAAAAATTGTATTATTGAATATTGATCCACTATGTTTATTTATCCTTGTGGCGCAAAATTCAAATTGTTGATTGACTACTTTTTACTTGTGTTCTATTTTTTATTGTTGTTAATGATGTTTTTTCTATTAATAAGTAGTTTTGACCGCTCCTGTAACAACACATGAGTTAATCCTTATATTTAATGCATAGCCTTATGTAGGATCTCATCCTAGTACGTATGATCAGAGCCATTCACTGTTCCTCCCTAAACATAGGCACATTGGCACTTTGGCATATTAAAAATAAATAAAACTCCGCAAATCTCACAACACTCCGAGTTTTGGTAGTGGACGCATTGTTTATACCAACCAAGTTACAGGTTCATTCCACATTGTTATGGCTTCCGCCTTTGATAAGATCCATTCCTTGTTGATTATGGCGACTGTCCCTTACCATAGTTAACTGCTTGCCCGAGTTTTAATAGTTCAATTGAGATCATAGCGATTATGGAAACTATGTAATGAAAACATGGAATGTATATCGAATGAATTGAATAAATTGGGTATATAACAATTTTAGTGTTTAATGATGGATGTTGTGATTACAATTGTGATTAAAACAACTATCATACCCATTTTAATTGTGATTATAATAGTTATATAAACAGTTTGATTATGGGTAACAATTTTAATAGTTTTGCATCAACTTTCATAGTTTCAGTTTTAATTGTGATATAACAATTTTATTGTGATTTAATTATGATTATGGCAATTATCCCTTATAGTAGATTAATTGTTTTTGCATTAGTTTTATTAGTTTAATTGTGATCAATGCGATTATCGCTTATAATAGTTTTAATTTTCTTTACAAAAGGTAACTAAATAAGGACATGTTGAATTCATTAATGTTGTCAATGAAACCCTTTTATGATAAATTGTAATTATTAATTATAGTTTCTTTATTCTTCATAATGTTTAAGGGTAGTATTGAAAAAGTAGAGAAACCTAGCTATATGGCATTATAATTTACTGAGGGAGAATAATAATTGATAGATTATGAGATACTTTAGTTCCTTATGATGTTTAAAGGGTTGTCTTAAAGAAAGGAAAGCAGGGAAGTATGGTTTATTTTTAAAGGTAGGGATGTATTGTTATGGGTTTCTATTAGTAGAGGTATGATACAATGTGCTAGAATAGTTTTATGATGGTAATATAGTAATGAGATACATCTAGAATGTTTCAAATTTTTAACCCTATCTTGATTGTAGTTACATTGCGCCTTGTTTGTCTTGATTGAATAGAGTGCTCTCATTATAGCTTTCGTATAGTGTATGACAGTGCTAGTTGGGTTTGGGAAATGTTGGATTTTATGTTTGGTTGAAGTTTTAGAGCTATTTATGTTGTGCTTGGGTTCCTAGTGTGCTTGTTGCAATGTGGCGACAAGATTCCATGAAATAAGATCATTGCGGGTGTTGACTGATAAGTGCATATGATACCTGGATTGGGTCATGCGCTTCTCGATGAGGGTGTTGTTGTTCATTGTAATTGATGTTTTTTACATTGTTTTGTAATGTTTTAATGTTATTGGTTTCTCGCTCTCCGTAAAGGTTCTAGTCACTTGTGTCATTGATGCTAGTTGCGTTTGGTTGATCTTCATGTTGTCAGTAGATTAGTCATTTTTATTCTTCATCTGTTTGAATGGCATATGTTGCTTCAAGCTGCTTGATGTGATAGTATGCTAGGTCTTTATGTTGGTATGTGACGTGTAGTGCACACATCGTGTTCTTCCTTGAGATGAAATGCTTGATGGTACTATTGACTTTACTTGCCTTGCAAATCAAAAAAAATATTGTTCTTTTTATGCTTGCTTGTTGTCATAATGAAAGGGTTCGCTACATATGGTATCAGAGTCAGTTTGACCCATGACTTGGGATCACTACGACTTCGATTGATTGGATACTTGATTATAAATGTCACTAATTAAAATTTATTTGTATTCGTGCAGGTAATCATGGTAAGAGGACATCATGGAGGCATATGACAGGGTGTTAGGGGAGGAGGCGTGATGCCCCCAGTAGCATCCATGCTTGAGGGGTCTAACCCCCAGGGAGACGAATAGGTTGTCGGGTAGGAACAAATAGTTGTGGGTGATGTGGTTGGGCTGATGAGGTCCTTTCAAAGGATGTCTGAGGCACTGATCAATTGTTTGGATAAAGATGAGCCCAGGGCGTTGGTCTCTCCCGAGGGTCCATCGCATGCCCTGAACAATACTGCTATCATTCACTGCGAACTCGAGAAGGTCAAATTTCCCATGTTCTTTGGCTCCCCAGATGGCGCAACTATCGGGGCATGGTTAGAGAATATGGCGATGTGATTTGAAATTCGAGACTGCAAGATACCAGATATATAAAATATGCAGAACATAAACGAAATGCTAGAAATAATAGAATAACAGTAAAATATTCAGCATAATCTTCTCAATACACAGAAACGATATATGAAATAGCAACAGAAATAGCACTTGAACAGAAATAACACTTGATTCAGATAGCAATGTTCACAGGCCTCTTCGAGGGGGCAACCTCCAATCGAGCAGCGCTCTGTTACAATAATATCCAAGCTAGGGTTCTCAATACCCT